>CM044322.1:57646404-57713904 GCA_024291935.2 Okapia johnstoni
AGTTACTGTCTTTAAAAAGTCTTAAATTTGCACATTTGTTTATAAATATTTCTGGGCAGAGCTGTGCCTTAATTTACCTTATCATGGTAATTTAATTATTAAAGCTCTAAATATTTTAATTCCTGGTAGATCTAAGCTCCCTCAGTATTTTTATTTTATAGAATTTACCTATTTTCCTTATTTATTTTCTTTCAAGTGATACTGATAATATGCAGCTTCCACCAGAAGTCCTTATGTTATTTATACAAGGATGGGATTGAATTTATAACTTAGCTTAGGTAGAATTAATATCTCTGCGATATTGGGCTTCTCTAATCAATAATATGAGTATTCTTATTTCTATCTGTCCTCTCTGTCTCTGACATGAGCTTAAAGTTTTTTTCATATAAATCTTGTACTTTTTTGTTAAAATTTTTCATTGATATTTTATAAATAATTTTATAAATTTTAAATAACTTATAATTATGTGTATCTATTAATAAGTACTAAAAGAGCTCCTTTTTTGAATAACACATAGAGTCCCCTCTCACATTTCCCAGGCAAGAATACTGGAGTGGGTTGCCATTTCCTCTTTCAGGGATTTCTGGCCCAGGGATAGAACCCACATCTCCTGCAGTGACAAATGGACTCTTTACCACTGGACCACCTGGGAAGCCCCTGATTAATTAGATGGTCAACTTTAAACCAAATCTGAGGTGCACAAAATGGCACCAAAGATTGGGCCTGAAGGGTCTCTGCCCTCACAGAATTTGCAAACAAATAAAGATAAGACAGGCAGCCCAGGCAGGTCATTTTCAGGTGTGTGAGGCAAGAGGGAAACCAGATGTTGGTGTGACAGCAGAGCTAAGTGGGGAAAGATGTTGGAAACACTGGGCCTTACTCTGCTTCATTGTGGGCTAGAATAACCTGAGTGTGAAAACACAGAGAACGACAGAGTGGGCACAAACAAATGTGGATGGCAAAAATTAACAGTGTGCAGCCCACACTGGGATGGATGAGAACATATTTTCTACTTTTTCTTAATGTCTACCATAAAAGTAAGGATGAGCGCTTCATTCTGTGGGATTCTGCCTGAATAATCCGTTTAATTATGAGGAACATATGACACAAATTAGCTTTTTCTCTGGTCTGAATGTGCCACATACCGACCTGAAACACTTGCTCTCTGGCTCTCTGGAGCTTTCTGCTTACCTTACACAGGTGAACAGCTAGCTTCCCTGGATTAGTTTATGACATCCCCAGGATTTTTCTCTCTTCAAATGTATGAATTAAGTAACACATTAATTACAGGTAATAGGTTTATAAAAGTTCCTTATGAAACATATTAATTATGTGAATGTTTTAAATAAATATGCAAATTTAGGAATAAAAACTAAAATATCTAATAACATAGTAGTAAAAATATGGCTTATACACAACTATATTTAAAATTATAAATCTCTTATCTGACTGGCAGGTGAAAATAATATGTGATGAGAATTGATGGTTGCATAATTATTTTATAAGGTTTCAAAAATATTTTCAACTCAAAATAATATTTGTTGTTATTCAGTTGCTAAGACCTGTGCTACTATTTGTGACCCCATGGCACCCCACGTCAGTACTCTTGCCAGGAAAATCCCATGGATGGAGGAGCCTGGTAGGCTGCAGTCCATGGGGTCGCAAAGAGTCAGGCATGACTGAGCGACTTCACTTTCACTTTTCACTTTCATGCATTGAAGAAGGAAATGGCAACCCACTCCAGTGTTCTTGCCTGGAGAATCCCAGGGACGGTGGAGCCTGGTGGGCTGCCGTCTATGGGGTCGCACAGAGTCTGACACGACTGAAGCGATTTAGCACCAGCACCAGCACCAGACTACAGCACACCAGGCTTCCCTGTCCTTCACTATCTCCTGGAGTTTGCTTAAACTCATGTCCATTGATTCGGTGTTGCTATCTAACCATCACATTTTCTGTGACCCCCTTCTCTTCGTGCCCTCAAAATATTATGAAACCATCTGATTGTCAAGAAGGAGCACAGAAAATATTATTATTAAGAGAAAAAGAAAATCATCTGAGGTCTTACCAAATATTTTCACAAATATCAGGCTCTTTACTACTAAACCAAATTCTTTATACTGATCCTCTTCTTAGTAGGCAATACCATGTCCTGCCTTTTTCTTAAACAGTTAATAATGCAGAGTCCTCTGCGAATAGTTTGATTCTTCATTTTGCTTCCTTTTGGATGAATGGGGATGTGATCTTCCTTGCTGGATAACCTGACAGATTGTTTTGTGTCTGAGTTTCTTAAGCAGAGCACCAGGGTGTGCTAATTGCCAAGTCCTTTATGTACTGTTAACTCTCACCTGCTCTGAAAAATTGGATTGCAGCTTAGTTTTCATTCTTAGAAGCCTCTTTCTTCTAATCCCCTATTTTGTGTTGTAGCACAGAATAAAGATGTTCATTTGAGAAAAAGAGAATGTGAATCACTGAGAAAAGAAAGAAGAAAAAGTGATCCTTAAGCATGTGCAAAGGGAAATGTTACTTTAGTAAAAAGCAAAAAGCAATTCAATAAGTGCATCCTGGCAAAATTGAGTCACTTTATGGACACATGAAAATTCTTCTTCCTGAACATAGAAGGATACAAGGAATAGATATTAAGAGACTCTTTCTCCAGTGTGGATATCTTCAACCATGAGTGAATCTTTTTAAAGGAAGAGGGAATGGAAAGGAGAGAGAGGGAAAGGAGAAGGAAGAGAAGGAGGGGGGAGGAAGGAAGGAAGGAAGGAGAGAAGGAAGGCAGGGAGGGAGGACAGGGGAAAGCAAATCATCAAATTAGCATTAATCAGATGCTTTCTTTTCTTGTAAGAACAGGTGGGCCTGGAAAACCCCTTGATTAGTTTTGAAGACTATTTTTAAAAAGGGAAATGCAAATTTGGGGGAAAATATCATATACATACACATATATATATATATATATATACACACACATACACACACACACATAATAGTTGTTATCTCTGGGTGGTTGTATTAAGGACTTTTTAATCTTCTCACTTTTCTTTTTTTATGTACACAGCTTTGAAATCTCTAATAAATAAATGTTATTTTTGCAACAAATTTGTATAACGAGCTGGTGAAAGCAGATGATTGCAAAGCAGAGTCATTTGGAATAATCGCAGATGGTTCTGCCCCGAAAGACTAGATCTGCGGGCTGAATCAGAAGCTCTAAGGTCGAAGCCTACAGAAGGGCGAAAGGCATCTTCGTGTACACTTCAATGATTGTCCAGGGAAACTCTTTGGGTAGCATGTATAACGTTAAATTTTCTTTCTCATGTTTTGCCTGTGTTTCTCTCTTCATTCATTGCAGCGGTAATCAAACAAACAAAAACCCTGAGGATATTGCAAAACAAAGAAGGGAACTAAATAGGACTGGGCAGAGAAGCAAAAGAGGCTCTGCCCAACTCAATTGTGAAGGGAAAGAAGGAGAAGTGAAAGATTCTGGTTTGTTGAAGTTAGAGGAGAGGGAGCAGCGCTGAGTAGTTTTGTCTTCAGTGGAAACACCTGGAAGGGAAGTGGGGTGATTTAAAAAGGGAAGCGGACTTTTCTAGGTAGAAAAGATAGAGGAGGATAGATATGATCGCCTCCCTTCCCCACCATCCTCTGAGCATCGACTTTTCCTCCTTTGATTAAGCGGCATCAGTATTTCATTCCAATGTCAGTATCAAGTGTTTGCTCCTTGGCACATGTTCCCACCAAGAAAAAAAAGAAAATAAAGCAAAACTGAAACTGCACAAGTGAATTAAGTACCACTGGGTTTCAACTAGATGAATGGATATATTTAACTACCTTAAAAATACCAGCACCCAGAATAGGCTTACCTTCTCCAGGGGTTGCTGGTCACCAGAAATAGTGCTTCAGACTGTCAGTAGATTCAAGCACTATTAATCTCTTAAAAAAAAAAATCACAAAAATGCCATCCATCTTTCAAGGTTACTTAGAGAAATTCAGAGACCTTTGCACACAATCTGGTTCTCTAGATGCCTTTCCTCCCAGAATAAACTGTGTTTTAGAAAAATTACAAGGGGATGGGGGGGAAGGGTAGAAAAGCGTTTGTTTTCTTGGAGAGATAAAGAAAATAATTATACATGGAACCTCTTAGATTCCAAGGAGTCTGGATGTCAGGAAAGGGAGAGCTTTGTTTTATAGTCCCTGATGTCTGCTGTTCAGGGTGGAGAGAAGTGTGCACTTTCAGGGCTGCGCTCGCTCACGAGCCATGCAGTGAATCTGACACGCTGCCCTCTGGGAAAAGCCGCCAGTGGGGGAATTGTTGCAGTGATGCAGTACAGCTTGTAACTTGGAATCCCGCTGGAGAACTTTGTAGTTGCTTGTCAGTCAGTGGGAAGATAAAAGAGGCAGCTTCTTTTCAAGCAATTTGAATTCATTTCTCCGTAATGAGTTAGAGGGTCGGGCAGCAGCAGTGAGCTCGCCCGTTATTTCGAGGATGAAAGAGACAGAGATGGAGAAAAGGAAGCATGAGGTCGGCCTTGCAGCCAAATTAGCAGAGTAACATAGCTTGTCACTAGTCCACTTCCTTCCAGGACTCCTTTTCCTGATTCCCCATATTTTTAGAAGAAAAAGTCTGAGAAAGTTCAGCTCTATCTCAGTTTATTAAATAAAAACCCAATATATGAAAATTAAAACTCAAAGTCTAAAGTAGCAGGCAATAGTATTTTATACACAAATACTCATCAAGCACAGACATGCTAAAGACATTATACTATTTCTTTTCACATTATGCAATTAATTATTGACCATACAATTTCTTTTAGAGATTGAGAAGATATTAAATGTGTCATGTTATAGAATTCTCCCTGACCACATCAAGTGTTTAAAATCAACACAAGAAATATTAGGAATGATGACCATGGGAAAAAGCATGTTCAAAACAAGAGAAAATAGAGAAAATTTATTTCTTCCTATTTCTTTGGGAAGTAAATTTCTTCTCTGCAAAAAAACAAAAACTACAATTAATATAGTTTTGCATACATTTCTAGGGGTATAAACACACAACTATTAACACACAGGAAATGAAAATGTTTTACTTGGAATTAAAAAATCATTGCTGCATTGTTGGTGAAAATATGAATGAGCCCTGATTAGATTTATATCATTTCAAATATCAGGCGATAGAACATATACCCACTGAATATATTGACACCTCTGATTGTATATCATGTCATGGCCAATAAAACTATAGAAATGTATAATTAGGACACATTTTTCCACGAGAATGGAGTTAAGCATTAATTTATCAAACTTACTTCGGAACTCATCTGTTCTCAGCACTCACATGGCTGCTTATTGAATTTGTGTCTCATATCTAATTGGCTATTTTCTTGACATAATGAACAAGTGCAAGCTCTATGCTGTTGTGTCTGTTGCAGAGACGATGTAATGATGAAATGCAAATTTTAACCCAGGGCTGCACATGGAGTCAGGGAGTGCAGCCCACAGAGGCAGGAGAGAGCACTGGCTTTCTGTGTTCTCCTGGCTTCAGTTCATGTTTCAAATTCTGCAAATCATCTTTGTATAGGAATCTTTCCATTTTCCTCCTCATGAGAGGAGACTGTTAGATGAGGAGTATCATCTGCAGGTCACTCCCAAATAATTTACCTTTGGCATTGGAAGACTTTAAATCATTTAAAAAAAAATAAAATTGCCCTTTTCAAAAGGGGAAGTATTGAAAGCATTTTGAAAAATTCGAACCATTTTCAAACTCGTACCAGGGCAGACTTGGAGGTTTTAGGACGCACATGATGCAGTTCACATGGGGATGTCAGCCACGAAGCAGATATATAATAATATGAATGGATAGTTGTATACCATTAATATACCTGTCAAGTGTTGGGTTTTGTATGCTTTGTCATGGTAAGAGTTCAGTATTTGCTGAATAAATAGCATATTAGAATCATCTGGTAGATATGTCTTGACTGAAAGCATAACCATTAAACCTAATTATCTGGATTTTGAATAAGGAGGCTTTCAGTGCATGTGTCAGCTATGAAGTAATGTTACAGGGAAAGGGAAGAGTGGACTACATTGAGAAATAGGAAAAAAATCTAGTTTTCCCAGGCTTATGTTCTTCCCAGCCTCTGAGACACAGTCCTGCAGCAGAGGAGTTCTAATTCCTAAGCTTCTCCTATGGGGGTGTAAGAATGGACCCCTTGCATGGTGATAGGTCTTCATCATCATATATTTACAGGGGTCACATGTTACACTTCAGCACCTTAGAAAGTACTACTAGAATACTGTCAAACCACAATGTCATATACTAAGAACAGCTCATTGAGAACTAATATTTCCCAACTTTTAGTGTGAAGTTCTTATGATAAATGAGTTACTTCACTCAATTAAAAAACAGAATCTAAGGATGCTAGCATACCATGTAAGAAAGCAAAACAGTTTTGTATAGTTTTCTGAGAATTTGGATTATTTGTAAATAGGGTTGTATATATATCTTTTATTTTTTATATGGTCATATACCTTTGGGGAGGGTTTACCTGGTGGCTCAGTGGTAAAATACAGGAGATGTGTGTTCAATCCCTAGGTCAAGAAGATCCCCTGGAGAAGGAAATGGCAAGCCACTCCAGTATTCTTGCCTAGGAAATCCCATGGACAGAGGAGCCTGGTGGTGTTGCAAAAGAGTCAGGCACAACTTAGTGACTAAACAACAAAAACATACCTTTGGGGAGACATCAGAATTCGAGGAGTGCATATCTGAAATCATAAAATAAAATGTAGATATTTCTTCATTAATTTGTTCATGCCATAAACATATATCTAGTTTTAATGGAGCAAGACAGAAATGATAGTGGTGAATTAAGGAGCATGATCTTTCACTGAAGGGGCTTGTGATTTATAAGAGGTGGAAATTAATCAAATAATCACATAAAAATGTAAAGTTGCCAATCTTAAAAAACATTAAAGTAAACTTACATGCACTAAGGTTGCATAATAGGGACCCTACTATAATGGACGATCTGAGAAGAATTTTTTAACAGATGACATTTGGGTTAACATTTAGGCACTAACCCAGAGAAGACAGCAAAGAGGACTCCAGAAGGAATGACATTTGTGAAGGATGTTAGAAGCAGAAAATTTTGGTGTGATTGCGGAAACCAGGGAAGGCCACTGTGTCTGGGACAGAGTGGATGAGGAAGGGAATGGCATAGATGAGACATAAAAACTGCTTTATGAAAAATCTTGTAGGTTACTTTTGGGATTTTGGCGTGTCACATAAAGGATCGTCAATATTTTTCACTTATTACAGCAGATGAGTATTACTTAAATTTAGTAGCTGTAGACATGGATTAGAATGCATTTTTCCTTAAATATCTTTTTTAAAATGATATAAATGGATTACATTTTCATCTGTCATCCAGTCTTTTTTTCCTATGGAGATAAACGTATGAGTATATGTGAATAAATAGTATATTTGGGATCCTAGTACAAATCTTATATCCTACTTTACTTATTTAACATTATGAATATGTCTCATATCACACAAAAAGCACTGATAAAAATCATTCTTAATGTATATATAATATCAATAGTATCAGTTCTGTTCAGTTGCTCAGTCATGCCTGACCCTTTGCAACCCCGTGGATTGCAGCACACCAGTCTTCACTGATCATCACCAACTCCTAGATTTGCTCAAACTCATGTCCATAGTCAGTGATACCATCCAACCACCTCTTCCTCTGTCATCCCCTTCTCCCTCCTGCCTTCAATCTTTCCCAGCATCAGGGACTTTTCCAATGAGTCCATTCTCCGTATCAGATGGCCAAAGTATTGGAGTTTCAGTTTCAGCATCAGTTCTTCCAATGAGTATTCAGGACTGATTTCTTTTGGTGGTGGTGGTTTAGATGCTAGGTTGTGTCTGACTCTTGCAATCCCATGGACTGTAGCCTGCCAGGATCCTCTGTCCATGGGATTCTCCAGGCAGGAATACTGGAGTGGGTTGCCATTTCCTTCTCTAGAGGATATTCCCGAGCCAGAGATCAAAGGTTTCTTGCATTGCAGACAGATTCTTTACCAGCTTAGCTACAGGGAAGATTTCTTTTAGGTTGACTAAATTGATGTCCTTGCTGTCCAAAAGGCTCTCAAGGGTCTTCTCCAACACCACAGTTCAAAAACATCAATTCTTTGGCACTCAGCTTTCTTTATGGCCCAATTCTCATATCCATACATGACTACTGGAAAAACCATATGTTTGACTATATGGACCTTTGTTGGTAATGCCTCTGAGTTTTAATATGTTGTCTAGGTTTGCCATAGCTTTTCTTCCAAAGAGCAAGCGTCTCTTAATTTCATGGCTGCAGTCACCATCTGCAGTGATTTTGGAGCCCAAGAAAATAAAGTCTGTCAGTGCTTCCATTGTTTCCCCATCTATTTGCCATGAAATGATGGGATTGGATGCCATGATTAGTTTTTTGAACGTTGAGTTTTAAGTCAGCTTTTTCACTCTCCTCTTTCACCTTCATCAAGAGGCTCTTTAGTTCCTCTTCGCTTTCTGCCATAAGGGTCATCTGTCATCTGCATATCTGAGGTTATTGATATTTTTCCCTGCAATCTTGATTCCAGCTTATGATTCATCCAGCCCAGCATTTTTCATGATATATTCTGCATTTAAGTTAAATACACACGGTGACAATATACAGCATTGAGGTACTCCTTTCCCAATTTGCAACCAGTCTGTTGATCCATGTCCAGTTCTAACTATTGCTTCTTGATCAGCATACAGATTTCTCAGGAGGCAGGTAAGGTGGTCTGGTACTCCTATCTCTTTAAGAATTTTCTACAATTTATTGTGATCAACATAGTAAAAGGATTTAGCATAGTCAAAGAAGCAAAAATAGATGTTCTGCTGGAATTCTCTTGCTTTTTCTATGATCAAATGTATGTTGGTAATTTGATCTTTGGTTCCTCTGCCTTTTCTAAATCCAGCTTGAACATCTGGAAGTTCTCGGTTCACATACTGTTGAAGCCTAGCTTGGAGAATTTTGAACATTTCTTTGATAGTGTATGAGTCAAAGCAAAAACAACACCCACTGGGGATGTGACTTGTGATGGAAGTAAAGTCTGATGCTGTAAAGAGCAATATTGCATAGGAACCTGGAATGTTAGGTCCATGAATCAAGGCAAATTGGAAGTGGTCAAACAGGAGATGGCAAGAGTAAACATTGACATTTTAGGTATCAGCAAACTAAAATGGACTGGAAGGGGTGAATTTAGCTCAGATGACCATTCTATCTACTACTATGGGCAAGAATCCCTTAGAAGAAATGGAGTAGCCATCATAGTCAACAAAAGAGTCCAAAATGCAGTACTTGAATGCAATCTCCAAAATGACAGAATGATCTCTGTTTGTTTCCAAGGCAGACTATTCAATATCACAGTAATCCAAGTCTATTCCCTGACAAGTAATGCTGAAGAAGCTGAAATTGAATGGATCTATGAAGACTTACAAGATCTTCTAGAACTAACACCCCCCAAAAAATGTCCTTTTCATTATAGGGGACTGCAATGCAAAAGTAGGAAATCAAAAAATACCTGGAGTAACAGGCAAATTTGCACGTGGAGTGTACAGAATGAAGCAGGGCAAAGGCTAATAGAGTTTTGCTAAGAGAAAGCACTGGTCATAGCAAACACGCTCTTCCAACAACACCAGAGAAGACTCTACACATGGACATCACCAGATGGTCAACACCGAAATCAGATTGATTATATTCTCTGCAGCCAGCGATGAAGAAGCTCTACACCATGAGCAAAAACAAGACTGGGAGCTGACTATGGCTCAGATCATGACCTCCTTATTGCCAAATTCAGACCTAAATTGAAGAAAGTAGGGAAAACCACTAGACCATTCAGGTATGACCTAAATAAAATCCCTTATGAATATACAATTAAAGTGAGAAATAGATTCAAGGGATTAGATATGATAGACAGCCTGAATAACTATGGATAGAGGTTCATGACACTGTACAAAAGGCGGGGATCAAGACCATCCCCAAGAAAAAGAAATGCAAAAAGGCCACATGGTTGTCTGAAGAGGCATTACAAATAGCTATGAAAAAAGAGAAGCAAAAGACAGAGGAGAAAAGGAAAGATATACTCATTTGAGTGCAGAGTTCCAAAGAATAGCAAGGAGAGATAAGAAAGACTTCCTCAGTGATCAATGCAAAGAAATAGAGGAAATCAATTGAATGGGAAAGACTGGAGATCTCTTCAAGAAAATTAGAGATACCAAGGAAACATTTCATGCAAAGTGGGCACAATAAAGGACAGAAATGGTATGGACCTAACAGAAGCAGAAGATATTAAGAAGAGATGGCAAGAATACAAAGAAGAACTATACAAAAAAGATCTTAACGACCCAGATAATCATGATGGTGTGATCACTCACCTAGAGCCAGACATCCTGAAATGCGAAATCAAGTGGGCTTTAGGAAGCATCACTACGAACAAAGCTAGTGGAGGTGATGGAATTCCAGTTGAGCTATTTCAAATCCTGAAAGGTGATGCTGTGAAAGTGCTGCACTCAGTAGGCTAGCAAATATGGAAAACTCAGCAATGGCCACAGGACTGGAAAAAGTCAGTTTTTATTCCAATTCCAAAGAAAGGCAATGCCAAAGAATGATAAAACTACCACACAATTGTACTCATCTCACTGGGGCTTCCCTCATAGCTCAGTTGGTAAAGAATTCACCTGCAATGCAGGAGACATTGGTTTGATTCCTGGGTTGGGAAGATCCACTGGAGAAGTGATAGGCTACCCACTCAAGTATTCTTGGGCTTCCCTTGTGGCTCAACTGGTAAAGAATCCGCCTGCATTGCGAGAGACCTGGATTTGATCCCTGGGTTGGGAAGATCCCCTGGAGAAGGGAAAGGCCACCCACTCCAGTATTCTGGCCTGGAGAATTCGATGGACTGTATAGTCCATGGGGTCACAAAGAGTCAGACACAACTGAGCGACTTTAACTTCACTTCACTTCACTTCACACACTAGTATAGTAATGCTCAAAATTCTCCAAGCCAGCTTTCAACAGTATGTGAACCATCAACTTCCAGATGTCCAAACTGAATTTAGAAAAGGTAGAGTAACCAAGGATCAAATTTCCAGCAACTGTTGGATCACTGAAAAGGCAAGAGAGTTCCATAAAACATCTACATCTGCTTTATTGACTAGGCCAAAGCCTTTGACTGTGTGGATCACAATAAACTGTGGAAAATTCTTGAAGGATGGGAATACCGGACCACCTGACCTGCCTCCTGAGAAATCTGTATGTATGTCAGGCAGCAACAGTTAGAACTGAATATGCAAAAATTGACTGGTTCCAAATAGGGAAAGGAGTACGTCAAGGCTGTATATTGTCACCCTGCTTATTTAACTTATATGCAGAGTACATCAGGAGAAACATTGGGCTGGATGAAGTCCAAGTTGGAATCAAGATTGCTGGGAGAAATATCAATAATTTCAGATATGCAGATGACACCACCCTTATGGCAGAAAGCAAAGAGGAACTAAAGAGCCTCTTGATGAAAGTGAAAGAGGAAAGTGAAAAAGTTGGCTTAAAATTCAACATTCAGAAAACTAAGATCATGGCATCCAGTCCCATCACTTCATGGCAAATAAATGGGGAAACAGTGGAAACAGTGGCAGGCTTTATTATTTTTTGGCAGGGGTGCTCCAAAATCACTGCAGATGGTGACTGTAGCCATGAAATTAAAAGACATTTGCTCCTTGTAAGAACAGTTATGACCAACTAGACAACATATTAAAAAACAGAGACTTTACTTTGCCAACAAAGGTCCATCTAGTCAAGGCTATGGTTTTTCCAGTAGTCATGTATGGATGTGAGAGTTGGACTATAAAGAAAGCTGAGCACCGAAGAATTGATGCTTTTGAACTGTGGTCTTGGAGAAGACTCTTGAGAGTTCCTTGGACTGCAAGGAGATACAACCAGTCCAACCTAAAGTTCCTGAATATTCGTTGGAAGGACTGATGCTGAAGCTGAAACTCCAATACTCTGGCCACCTCATGTGAAGAACTGACTCATTGGAAAAGACCCTGATGCTGGGAAAGATTGAAGGAAGGAGGAGAAGAGGATAACAGAGGATGAGATGGTTGGAATGCACCACCAATTCTATGGTCATGCATTTGAGTAAACTCCGTGAGTTGGTGGTGGACAGGGAAGCCTGCCATGTGGCAGTCCATGGGGTTACAAAGAGTCAGACATATCTGAGTGACTGAACTGAACTGAACTTGCTAGTGTGTGAGATGAGTGCAATTGTGCAGTAGTTTGATCATTCTTTGGTATTCCTTTTCTTTGGAATTGGAATGAAAACTGAACTTTTCCAATCCTTTGGCCACTCCTGAGTTTTCCAAATTTGCTGGCCTATTGAATGCAGCACTTTCACAACATCATCTTTTAGGATTTGAAATAGCTCAACTGGAATTCCATTGCCTCCACTAGCTTTGTTCGTAGTGATGCTTCCTAAGGCCTCCTTGACTTCACACTCCAGGATATCTGGATCTAGGTGAGTGATCACATCATCATGATTATCTGGGTCATGAAGATCTTTATTGTATAGTTCTTCTGTGTATTCTTGCCACCTCTTCTTAATATTTTCTGCTTCTGTAATGTCCATATCATTTCTGTCCTTTATTGTGCCCACTTTGCATGAAATGTTTCCTTGGTATCTCTAATTTTCCTAAAGAGAGTCCCATTCTGTTTTTTTTTTCTCTGTTTCTTTACATTGATCACTTAGGAAGCCTTTTTTATCTCTCCTTTCTATTTTTTGGAAGTCTGCATTCAGATGGATATATCATTCCTTTTCTCCTTTGCCTTTCACTTTTCTTCTTTTCTCAGCTGGTTTAAGGCCTCCTCAGACAACCATTTTACCTTTTCGCATGTCTTCTACTTGGGGATGGTTTTGATCACCACCTCCTATACAATGTTAGGAACCTCCATCCATAGTTCTTCAGGCACTCTGTCTATCAGATCTAATCCCTTGAATCTGTTCGTCACGCCCACTGCATAATTGTAAAGGATTTTATTTATGTCATACCTGAATGGTCTAGTGGTTTTCCCTACTTTCTTCAATTTGAGTCTGAAATTTGCAATAAGGAGTTCATGATCTGAACCACAGTCAGCTCCTGGTCTTTTTTTTTTTTTGCTGTGTCAAGCTTCTCCATCTTTGGCTACAAAGAGCAAAGAATGTAATCTGATTTCATTATTGACCATCTGGTGATGTCCATGTAGAGTTGTCTCTTGCATTGTTGGAAGAGGACGTTTGCTATGACCAGTGCATTCTCTTGGCAAAACTCTGTTAACTTTTGCCCTGCTTCATTTTGTACTCCAAGACCAAACTTGCCTGTTACTCCAGGTATCTCTTTACTTCTTACTTTTGCATTCCAGTCCCCTATGATGAAAAGATATCTTTTGGGGGGGGGGGAGGTGTAGTTTTAGAAGGTACTATTGGTCTTCATAGAACCATTCAACTTCAGCTTCTTTGGCATTAGTGGTTGGGGCATAGAGTTGGGTTACTGTGATATTGAATGATTTGCCTTGAAAATGAACAGAGATCATTCTGTCATTTTTGAAATTGCACCCAGGTACTTCATTTTGGACTTTTTTGTTGACTATGAGGGCTCCTCCATTTCTTCTCAGGAATTCTTGCCCACAGTGGTCGATAAAATGGTCATTTGAATTAAATTCACCCATTCCAGTCCATTTTAGTTCACTGATTCCTAAAATGCTGATGTTCACATTTGCCATCTCCTGTTTGACCACTTCCAATTTACTTTGATTCATGGACCTAACATTCAAGGTTCCTATGCAATATTGTTCTTTACAGCCTTGGGCTTACTTCTATCACCAGTCACATCCACAACTGGGTACTGTTTTCACTTGGCTCAGCCTCTTCATTCTTTCTGGAGTTATTTCTCCACTCTTTTCCTGTAGCATATTGGGCATATTTCAGTGTCCTATCTTTTTGCCTTTTCATACTGTTTATGGGGTTCTCAAGGCAGAATACTGAAGTGGTTTGCCATTCCCTTCTCCAGTGAACCACTTTTTGTCAGAACTCTCCACCATGACCCATCCATTTGGGTAGCCCTACATGGAATGGCTCATAGTTTCACTGAGTTAAACAAGGCTGTGATCCAAGTGATCAGTTTGGTTAGTTTTTTATAATTGTGTTTCCATTCTGTCTGCCTCTGATGGAAAAGGATAATAGGCTTGTGGAAGCTTCCTGATGGGAGGGATTGGCTGTGGGGGAACCTGGGTCTTGCTCTGATAGGTGGGGCCATGCTCAGTAAATCCTTAGTCCAATTTTCTGCTGTTGTGTGGGGCTGTGTTCCCTCCCTGTAGTTTGGCCTGTAACCAAACTATGGTAGGGATAATGGAGGTAATGGAGACCTCCTTCCAAAGGACTTATGCCAGGACTGTTGTATTCAGTATTCACAGCAGGCAACTGTCGACCCACGCCTCCGCTGGAGACTCCTGGATACTCACAGGCAAGTCTGGCTCATTCTCTTGTGGGGTCACCACTCCTTTCTCCTGGGTCCTGGTGTGCACAAGATTTCATTTGAGCCCTCCAAGCGTCTCTGGCAGGTTTGACTCTAAACATGATTTTGTCCCTCTTACCATCTTGTTGGGGCTTCCCCTTTACCCTTGGATGTGGGATATCTTTTTTTGGTGGGATCCAACATTCTCCTGTCCATGGCTGTTCAGTGGTTAGTTGCAGTTTTGGAATTCTTCCAGGAGAAGATAAATACACATCTTTCTACTCTACCATCTTAAAAAGGAACTTATCAATTGTATGGATATACCAAAATGTACTAGCCTTCCCATCATTACCATTTCATTATATGGTATTATAATAGCAAAATGTATTAACCATTTCATTATTGTTGCATGTTTAGGTTTATTATTGTTAATATTAGAAAGAATATTTATCACATAATTCTGCATATATCATTAATATGTATTGCTAAAAATTTAAAGGGAGGAATATTTTTTGAGACTTGATATGCATTGGAAAAATGCAACAATGCTTTAAAGAAAAATTGCATCAATTCACATATCTCCTAACAGTACACAAATATGTTCATATTTCTGTAATTGTGATAATTTGATAGATAAAAATGATTATTTGCTTTAATTTGCATTTGTTTTATTCTTAGTGACATCAAACATTGTCAATATGCTTATTATTTGTTTTTATTTTTTTTCTTATTTGCTCACATACTTTGCCAGAAAATTTTAGAGATTTAAAACTAGGTTTGATCTGAATGGCAGCTTAAAATTTGAGTTATAATTATTAGTTATTACAGTGCCAAATATTTTATTCAACTTATCTTTCTGGTGTGTTTATGAGGTTTAGGAAACAGTATTTCTGATTGTTGTGTGTGTGTGTGATGAAACTTTGGTTTATTTTTGTAAAGAGCATTTTCTCTGTCTAGGATTGAAACATGTGCATTGCACTATTTTGCTAAATTTATCAGAGATTTAAATTCTTATGTATTATGGTGCTTATTTCTGGGCTGTTTACTCCTTCTATTTATACCTCTGTTTCTCTTTGAATCATTACCATGACAGTTTGATCTCTATGCTTTCAACCTGGTACATATTAAAAAATACTTTGTGTCCTATTGGTAAAGTTCTCATCTTCTCCCTCCAACTTACTGCTCATTTTTTAAAAAGGTCTTAGATCTTTATGTATACTCTTCCAACTCATCATTAAATTGAGCTTTAAAAATGCCACTGATATTTTTAATGAACTCTTCACTTTATAAATTAATTCATGAGGAATTTATACTGTCAAATATTTCTCATCGAGAAATGTGTTGTGATTCCATTTACTTAGGCATTTTATATCTCACAATAAAGTTTTGTTATTTTTTCATAAAGACCTCATATTTCCTGTGAGGATTAAAAGAAGAAAAGTGAAAGTGTCCTCAGTCGTCTCTGACTCTTTGTGACCCCACGGACTGTAGCCCGCCAGGCTTCTCTGTCCATGGAATTCTCTAGACAAGAATACTGGAGTGGGTAGCCATTCTCTTCTCCAGGGGATCTTCCCAACCCAGGTCTCCTACATTGCAGGCAGGTTCTTTATCATTTGAGCCACCAGGGAAGCTGGTGAGGTGATGTGAGGTAAAGTGAGGGTTATAGCCAGATTTTTTACTTTTGTGATTGTGATTTTTTTTTTATTATAATATTCAATAAATCATTATTGGTATCATATCTGTGTGATTTTCATCAATACTTTCTTTAAACATTTATAAATCCAAGTTATTTTTTCAGCTCCATTAAAATAGAAAATACAGAGAACCTTACACTTAAGGAAATGTTCCTTTAGCTACAACAAAGCTATTTGACTAATTTTTGTTTCTAAGAATTCATTCAAGATAGTTAAAATAAGCTTATAAAGTAAATATAAAATGTTTAAAATATTTGTATCCATTTGTGCCCATTAGGAAAATGAACAATTCTTCTTGGAATTTTTTTCAAAGATACTGTTAGATAAGTGCACAAAAATATTTAGAAAGTTATTTTCCTGATAATTTATTTGTATAACGAGAGTTGAAGGGCAGATCCTAAAAGTCTAACTATAAAGATTGACTGTATTGTGGTGAATTAATTAAAAAGATTATGCAGAAGTATAGTTATGATAAAGAAAATTATATTATTACAAGTGCAAAACAAGAGCATTAAAAAGTCTATAAGTGGGAAAAATGATTATATGTGTAAAATATGAAAGGATAAATACCAAAATATTGATATAATAATAACGGTTATCTTGAAATGTTAGATAATTTTAGCTTTTCTCTTCATAGTGTCTGATAATAATTAAAATTTACAATGAACGAGTATTTCTTTTATAGTCAAAGAAGGAGTGAATGAAGCCAAGACAAAAGAGGAGAGTTTGTAGCACGTGTCATCTTATAGCAAAAGTACTAGAAAATTTTAGAAAACAACAGATTTTAAAACTCCAAATTCTCATGAGAACTTGGAAACAAAAGACTTAACTTCACTAAACCTGAGATGATAAAGACCTTGAGCCTCAGCTTCTTTCAGAAACCTAACCAATTATAATTACTATTTATTATCATCTTGTTATTACTAGAATCCCTTAAACTTATGATGATTCACTTTCACTTTTCCCTAATAATTTATTTCTTTAAGATAATAGAGTTTCTTATTATCTTTTTGATTTGTACTGTTTCCTATTTAATGATTTACTCTATGTGGCATACATGCAAAAGTTATCATATTAGAAAAATTATTATGCTATAATAATTATGGTACCATCAAACTGAATTAAATTATGTTTCATTGTAAATAGTAAAATGTATTAATTTTTTTAAAAGCCTTTTTATGCCAACGAGGATAAATAGTTACCTTCATATAATTTCATTAAACACCATGACAGTACAAGCCAAATTGACAGAGCTGATAACAAATCAACTCAACACTTATAGGAGTCCCTTCCAAGTAGTTCTGAAATTAGCTTTCTTAGGGCTATGAATTAAATGCATTGTATTGAATAGAATCTCTGCATTTTATGAATAAAAGTTTCACCTTCATTTTGTGTGTATATATATATAGGAAGATCTTGGAAGAATAAGATTTTCTTTCTTATGTTAGTTTCAGATAAAAATGAACCTGCATTTTAAGTGTGCATTCTAATTTTTTTCTTTAGCACATCAGAGTGGTGCTGTCCAACAGACATATAAAGTAAGCTAAATATCTAATTGTTAATTTTCTAGTATGCACATGAATAAAATTGTGTAATGTATATTTTGTGAATCAGTCTACACTTAATATTGTCATTTCAACATGGAATCAAAATCTTAAAGTGATATTTCAAATGAGATTTTTTTCTTCTTTTTATGCTAAATCAGTGTGTATATTTTATAGTACTCTTAAATTCAGATAATTTTTATCAGAAATATTTGATCTGTATTTCAATTTCATAATATTTTCTGTTAAAAAAGTATTCAATAATTTAAATTTTTTCCAGAAGCAAAATTAATGATTAGTTTTTCATTTAAATTAAATAAAATTAGAAATTCAATTCCACAACCACATTTCTAATACTCAGGGGCCACATGTGGATAGTGGTTATTCAGTTGGACAACCTAGTTTTAGAACATGTGTATAAGATGTCAGCAACATGGAAAAGTTAAAAATTAAGTTGAAGCCAAACTATTGGAAATGTCTGACTACTGGATTTCAAAGAACATGAGCTGATTTTTTTGTTTTTTTCTCATTAAATCAACTGGTTGGCTGGTTGGCTCAGTTGATAGAATCAGTTGCTTTGATTTTATGTACAAATCATCTTACTTTTTCCCAGGTCTTTTACTTTTCCTTAAGGCAAATGTTTGTGTGTGTGTGTGTGTGTGTGTGTGTGTGCTCAGTCATGTCTGACCTTTTGCGATGCCACAGACTATAGCCTGCCAGGCTCTTCAGTCCATGGAAGTTGCCAGGCAAGAATACTGGAGTGGGTTGCCATTCCTCCTCCAGGGGATTTTCTCAACCCAGTGAAGGAAGCCAAGTCTCCTGCATCTCCTGCACTGGCATGCAGATTCTTTACCACTGAGCCACCTGAGTATGTCCCCAGGCATTTTATGTATGCCCTTTAATTATGCCAAAAGGTATCTCCCTGGGCCCTGATATCCTGGAGATACCCATTGAATTAATGGTTATATACTAAGTTTTGAGTAAACTAAACAACATCAATACTGAGAGAAAAAAAAAATTAAATGTAGTTAAATCCCAAAGACTGAAATTTGCTCAGTTGCATCCAACTTTTTGCGACCCCATGGACTGTAGAGTCCATGTCATTCTCCAGGCTAGAATACTGGAGTGGGTAGCCTTCCCTTCTCCAGGGTATCTTCCCAACCCAGGAATTGAATCGGGGTCTCCTGCTTTGCAAGCGGATTCTTTACCAGCTGAGCTACCAGGGAAGCCCTAAATCCCAAAGAAAGGCAATGCCAAAGAATGTTCAAACTACCATACAATTGTACTCATTTCACAAGCTAGCAAGATAATGCTCAAAATGCTTCAAGCTAGGCTTCAGCAGTACGTGAATCAAGAACTTCCAGATATACAAGCTAGATTTATAATAGACACAGGAACCAGAGATCAAATTGCCAACATCTGCTGGATCATAGAAAAAGCAAGGGAATTCCAGAGAAACATTTACTTCTGCTTCATTGACTCTGCTAAAGACTTTGACTGTGTGGATCACAACAAATTGTGAAAAATTCTTCAAGAGATGGAAATACCAGACCACCTTACCTGCCTCCTGAGAAACCTGTATGCAGGTCAGGAAGCAGTGGTTAGAACTGGACATGGAACAACAGACTGGTTCCAAATTGGAAAAGAAGTATGTCAAGACTGTATGTTGTCACCCTGCTTATTTAACTCCTATGCAGAATATATTATGCGAAATGCTGGGCTGGATGACTCACAGGCTGGAATCAGGATTGCCAGGAGAAGTATCAACAACCTCATGCATGCAGATGATACTACTCTAATGGCAGAAAGTGAAGAGGAACTAAAGAGCCTCTTGATGAGGATGAAAAAGGACAGTGAAAAAGCTGGCTTAAAACACAACATTCATAAAACTAACATCATGGCATGCAGTCTCATCACTTCATAGCCAACAGATGGGGGAAAAATGGGAACAGTAACAGATTTTATTCTCTTGGGCTTCAAAATCACTGCAGATGGTGACTTCAGCCATGAAATTAAAAGACATTTTTCCCTTGGAAGGAAACCTATGACAAATCTAGACAGCATATTACAAAGCAGAGACATTACTTTGCTGACAAAGGTCCATTTAGTCAAAGCTGTGGTTTTTCCAGTAGTCATGTATGGATATGAGAGTTGGACCATGAAGAAGGCTGAGTGCTGAAGAATTGATGTTTTCAAACTGTGGTGCTGGAGAAAACTCTTGACAGTCCCTTGGACAGCAAGGAGATCAAATCAGTCAATCCTAAAGGAAATCAATCCTGAGAATTATTCCAAGGACTGATGTTGAAGCTGAGGCTCTAATACTTTGTTTGGCCTGATGCAACGAGGCGACTCATTTGAAATACCCTGATGCTGGAAAAGATTGAAGGCAAGAGGTAAAGAGGGCAGTAGAGGATGAGATGGCTAGTTAATATCACTGACTCCTTAGACATGAATTTGAACAAACTCCAGAAGATAGTGAAGGACAGAGAAACCCGCTGTGCTGTAGTCCATTGGGTCACAAAGAGTCGGACACAACTTAGTGACTGAACAGCAACCTGTGCCACCATGTTTGCTCTTGTTTCTCAACTGTCTTATAAATCATGCAAATAAGTGCAATAAACATTTATCGAATGATTCCGTAATACTTTAGATCTACAAGTCCATCATTTGTGATGGCACATTGAACTTGGCCCAGGAAAGCTAGAAATATGTTGTGTGTCAGATGATGCCTTCCATCAAGTTTAGAGCAGCATTTTTTCCCCAGCATTACAACATACTGTAATGGCACTTGGCAATATTGGCATTTCTGATATGACTTCTTTTGGCTAGCTCAGCATTCTTAAAAAATAAATAGCTTTTTCACTCTGTGATTGAAAGGGTTAAATAGTACCAATTCATTACCACTCACAAAAGAATTTATTTTGTTCTCATAAATCAGTTTTATTCCACATTTTTATTATTCCCTTGGGTGAGCTATTCGAATTGAAATCAATACAAGTGCAAGTGACACAATCAATCTAGATATTTGATTATGGATTGGAGATCACCAGGTCTCCTTTTTAGCCAGTTTCTTTCTGATCATCTCCCTAAAGAACTGAATATTCTTATTGGCATCTGTGAGTTATGAACACATTTTAAAAGCAGATAATAATCTTCACTTGTATACTGACAATGAAAGCCCAAACAATGAGCAAAGATTAAAAGATAAAGACTTATAGTATGTACCTATAACATTGTTAATAAGCAGTTCACATTTCTCAATCTTTTCCTTAAGATGAAATGTTTTAAAAACAACTTTATTCTTTCTTTAAAAAAAAAAAAAAATTGGTGACTATAAACTGCATTCTTAGCATTAAGTAAGTGATTAACTATTTGCCATGACAGAGATGTTACTTGTTTTCACACATTTATTTTATAGCTGAACCACATGAACTGATCTAGGTAAACAATAAGAAAACAACTAAGGTGGATAAAATGTCTTTGAAAGGACTCAAACTGGTTCTTTTCATTTCTATAATTATCCAGGCTAGAAAGTCACCATCTGCAGGCCCTATAAGGGAAAACCAGTTCAACTTGAAATCAGGAAGCAAAAATCGATTAAGTTGTCGCTCAAGAGGGCAACAGAGAAGGCAATGGGACCCCACTCCAGTACTCTTGCCTGGAAAATCCCATGGACAGAGGGGCCTGATAGGCTGCAGTCCGTGGTGTTGCTAAGAGTCGGACACGACTGAACAACTTCACTTTCACGCATTGGAGAAGGAAATGGCAACCTATTCCAGTGTTCTTGCCTGGAGAATCCCAGGGACAGGGGAGCCTGGTGGGCTGCCGTCTACAGGGTCGCACAGAGTCGGACACGACTGAGGCGACTTGGCGGCAGCAACAGCAAGAGGCAACATTTATATATCAAACTCTCTTTGCTTTACAAACCAAATGTATTTCTTATGACCCTTTAAATGTTGAAAGCTTATTTTGGGACTAAAGGTACTGCATTATAGTTCTCTTGCTTCTGACTCTAGCCACCTTTGCTTGGTTCTTAAACCAAATTTTTACATAGGCACTGTTAAGTCATTTTGTAATTCATTTTCTTATATTTAGAATAAGGCAATAAAATTACTTCTTTAAAATAAATTGCAAGGCAATATTAACACTGCATTTGCTTCTTATAGCTAAATATTTTAGCCATTTACTTTTTTTCATTAAAATTTGTAGGAAGGGCTGTTTCATGTCTGGCAAATTACCACTGGAAGTCATATAACTCTAAAAGGCTAAAAAAAGTCTTTCAGAAGCAGTTTAAATAGTAAACCCATCTTTCTTTCATTCAAAGAGTCATTGATTACTCTTTGTTTACTCCTTTAAAAAATTTTTTTATTTTTATAAAATTCTTAAGGGTTGCTTTCCACTTACAGTTATTATGAAATATTGACTATATTCCCCATATTGTATTCCCACATATGTATTCCCCCATGTGTTCCCACATCTTTGAGCCTTATACCCCATAGAGTGTACTTTCTACTCCCTCACCCTTATGTTGCCCCATCCTTTCCCCACTGATGACTACTCGTTTGTTCTCCATATCGATGAGTCTATTTCTTTGTTGGTATATTCACCAGTTTGTTGTATTTTGTACATTCCACATATAAGTGATATCATACAGAATTCATCTTTCTCTCTCTGGCTTATTTTACCTAGTATAATGTCCTCCAAATCCATCCATACTCTTCAGTTATTCTTTTTTTTAATATAAATTTATTTATTTTAATTGGAAGCTAATTACTTTACAATATTGTAGTGGTTTTTGCCATACACTGACATGAATCAGCCATGGGTGTACATGTGTTCCCCATCCTGAACCCCCCTCCCACCTCCCTCCCCATCCCACCCCTCTGGGTCATCCCAGTGCACCAGCCCCAAGCACCCTATATCATGCATCGAAACTGGACTGGCGATTCGTTTCATATATGATAATATACATGCTTCAATGCCATTCTCCCAAGCAATCCCACCTTCGCCCTCTCCCACAGAATCCAGAAGACTGTTCTAGATATGTTTTTCTTTTTAAGCGTTTAGAACAGCAGCTATCACTAGTGACTTAAAAAATGGTATTTAAAGTATTTAGAAGATTAATTGTGTAACATTAGTTTACTCTTGCCCATAAATTAAAAAAATAAAATAAAAACAGCACCAAACAAAAATATCCTCACTATCTATAGAGCCGTATTGCTCTTGGATGAGCACAGACTTGGGGCAAATTATTCTGAAGCATCATTTGGTGAATTGATGAAATATTCTGTGTATTTATTCCCTGAACTACAATTGTTATAATAGCAGAATGACCACTTTAAAGAGAAATCAAAGAAGTACAGCTTTTACTAGATGACAACTAATTAAGCATCACATTAGAGTAATTACAATAATGGTAAAAGTATGATGCATTAACAGAGCACTGTCTTTCTCAGAGCCTAAGTGCTTCACAAGCTACTTATTTTTTTCTCTTTCAAAATGTTCTGTGGAGAAGAAAGCTGTGTAAGTAAAGATCTATAAAAGTTTTGTATGTTGGCAAAAACTTAAAGTCAGGAATAGGTCCTTTTACCTATATATTAACTTAAATGCTTTCAGATTTGTATCAAAGTAAGATCTATTAAAATAATGATGTTTGGAGCATGCATTTGCATCTTGGGTAGAATAATTTGAAAAATCTTTACCAAGAAGAAATAAAAGTGACTTAAATATTAATATGTGCTATCTAGATTGACCTAAAATTCTTAGCTCCCATTTAAGGGCATACTGGCCACATGGCTCTAATTTGCAATATGCCATTCAGTGTCTTTTACTTGGGGATTGGCAGAATTCTTTGATGGTGAAGTGAGGCTGAACAACACTAAAATTGAGACCCCAATACAGGAAAAAAAATAGCATTTTCTTTTTCCAGCCAGAAGTGGGAAAATTGGTCAATATCTTTTCTACCATAAGATGTAATTGGATTCAGAAAAAGGCTAACTTAAACAGGACCAGGTCTGACATGTAAAATCCTCACAAGGTAACAAGAATCAGTTTGGTTTGTTCGCTGTCATTCCTCATTATGATCTTTGTCATGAGAATGGATTCATGTTGTGCCATTTTCTGCTCTTGTTACAATCTTTGTCACATGAATAAGATATCAGAATGTTAATGCCTGGCATGCAGTCTTCTGTGTGTGATGATACTTACAAGACTACACTGACCTTTGCAATATTATGTATTCTGATTGGCTGTTCATTTCACCTCTTTCCCACAAGTTAATAAGGCTGTAAAAAGGAGAGAACTGAAATAGCCAGCCAGTGAAATTATAGAATATTGAAAAGGTCAGAGCAGTACAGCACAGAGGAAAAAAATTATGGAATATATGGTGCATTAAAATTCTTATGACAATGATTATAACAAGAATGGGAAAGGATACCCATTTATGTTACTGCAATCTAGAGAGCCCCATGAGATGATACTCCCGGAATAGCCATCAGTTACTCATCTGTGACTCATACATGTGAGAATATCTGTTTACACTGGTTTTTGCTTAAAAACTAATTGTACAGAAAAATACCCTACGATTCAGCAAATAAGAACATTAAAAGTAAGATTTTAGCTTTAGAAATGGGCATCCAGGTTGTTAACATTTCAGTTGGTCTTCTTATTCGAAGCTGAAGGAAAAGTTCCTTTCATGCAAGACCTGTGGCGCATGTGAGATTTATTTTGATTGCTTCTTCATTTAACACTTTTTCCTTCAAAGTAAAATAGAAAAGTAGGACTGAAAGAATTAACCTTTTTGGGAAATCCTTGAGAATGTAGAATAGTCTGAAATAACATCTAGGGTTTTATCTTAGAATGTTGTATGATCTATACATAATATGTTTTTTTCCTTGTGATTGCATGATACAGGCCAGTGTGCAAAGAACCCTTCCTTTCCTCTGCATCCTCAGTGGAGAAAGAAAGAGAGAGAACCTTCATTCCAAAATTCTTAAGTTATTGTTCTCATGTGTGTGATATACATACTTTTACATACTTCATGGTTTCATTTATTATAAAATCAAGCAAACAGGAAAAATTTTATTATGATCAAAACCAGAAATATATAGGTGCATTGTGTCCAACTGTTTACAAATCCTTGGATGATAGTCCTCCAGGCTCATCTATCCATGGATTCTCCAGTCAAGGATACTGAAGTGGGTTGCCATGCCCTCCTCCAGGGGATCTTGCTGACCCAGGGATTGAACCCTCGTCTCTTCTGTGTCCTGCACTGGCAGGCAGGTTCTTTACCACTAGATGCCCCTGGAAAGCCCATATAGGTGCATGTATATCCATAATTATACATTCCCAGGGGAATAACCTGGTATCATTTTAAAATGTTTCTCTTTATTGCTCATAATGCTTTTTGTCTAACAGTCTGTTTTGATCTGATATTCAGTTCAGTTTAGTCGCTCAGTCGTGTCCGACTCTTTGCAACCCCATGAATTGCAGCACGCCAGGCCTCTCTGTCCATCACCAACTCCCGGAGTCTACCCAAACCCATGTCCATCGAGTCGGTGATGCCATCCAACCATCTCATCCTCTGTCGTCCCCTTCTCCTCCCGCCCCCAATCCTACCCAGCATTAGAGTCTTTTCCAATGAGTCAACTCTTCACATGAGGTGGCCAAAGTATTGGAGTTTCAGCTTCAACATCAGTCCTTCCAATGAACACCCAGGATTGATCTCTTTTAGGATGGATTGATTGGATCTCCTGGCAGTCCAAGGGACTCTCAAGAGTCTTCTCCAACACCACAGTTCAAAAGCATCAATTCAACGGCGCTCAGCTTTCTTCACCGTCCAACTCTCACATCCATACATGACCACTGGAAAAACCATAGCCTTGACTAGACGGACTTTTGTTGGCAAAGTAATGTCTCTGCTTTTAGATATGCTATCTAGGTTGGCCGTAACCTTCCTTCCAAGGAGTAAGAGTCTTTTAATTTCATGGCTGCAATCACCATCTGCAGTGATTTTGGAGCCCCCAAAAATAAAGTCTGACACTGTTTCCACTGTTTCCCCATCTATTTCCCATGAAGTGATGGGACCAGATGCCATGATCTTAGTTTTCCAAACGTTGAGCTTAAGCCAACTTTTTTCACTCTCCTCTTTCACCTTCATCAAGAGGCTCTTTAGTTCTTCACTTTCTGCCATAAGGGTGGTGTCATCTGCATATCTGAGGTTATTGATATTTCTCCCAGCAATCTTGATTCCAGCTTGTGTTTCTTCCAGCCCAGCGTTTCTCATGATGTACTCTGCATATAAGTTAAATAAGCAGGGTGACAATATATAGCCTTGACGTACTCCTTTTCCTATTTGGAGCCAGTCTGTTGTTCCATGTCCAGTTCTAACTGTTGCTTCCTGACCTGCATACAGGTTTCTCAAGAGACAGGTCAGATGGTCTGGTATTCCCATCTCTTTCAGAATTTTCCACAGTTTATTGTGATCCACACAGTCTAAGGCTTTGGCATAGTCAATAAAGCAGAAATAGATATTTTTCTGGAACTCCTTGCTATTTCGATGATCCAGCGGATATTGGCAATTTGATCTCTGGTTCCTCTGCCTTTTCTAAAACCAGCTTGAACATCTGCAAGTTCACGGTTCATGTATTGCTGAAGCCTGGCTTGGAGAATTTTGAGCATTACTTTACTAGCATGTGAGATGAGGGCAATTGTGCAGTAGTTTGAGCATTCTTTGGCATTGCCTTTCTTTGGGATTGGAATGAAAACTGACCTTTTCCAGTCCTGTGGCCACTGCTGAGATTACCAAATTTGCTGGCATATCGAGTGCAGCACTTTCACAGCATCATCTTTGAGGATTTGAAATAGCTCAACTGGAATTCCATCACCTCCACTAGCTTTGTTCGTAGTGATGCTTTCTAAGGCACACTTGACTTCACATTCCAGGATATCTGGCTCTAGGTGAGTGATCACACCATTGTGATTATCTGGGTCGTGAAGATCTTTTTTGTACAGTTCTTCTGTGTATTCTTGCCACCTCTTCTTAATATCTTCTGCTTCTGTTAGGTCCATACCATTTCTGTCCTTTATCGAGCCTATCTTTGCATGAAATGTTCCTTTGGTATCTACAATTTTCTTGAAGAGATCTCTAGTCTTTCCCAATCTGTTGTTTTCCTCTATTTCTTTGCATTGAACACTGAGGAAGGCTTTCTTATCTCTCCTTGCTATTCTTTGGAACTCTGCATTCAGATGGGAATATCTTTCCTTTTCTCCTTTGCTTTTCACTTCTCTTCTCTTCCCAGCTATCTGTAAGGCCTCCTCAGACAGCCATTTTGCTTTTTTGCATTTCTTTTCCATGGGGATTTTCTTGATCCCTGTCTCCTGTACAATGTCACGAACCTCTGTCCATAGTTCATCAGGCACTCTGTCTATCAGGTCTAGTCCCTTAAATCTATATTAGTATAGCCAATTCTCTTATGGTTGTTGTTTCATGATATAGCTTTTCTTTTTCCTTTTTAAAACTTTTTATTCATTTTAAAAATTGTTTTCATTCATATTTTAAACTTTCTTATACCATAATTGTACTAGATTTTGTAGTCTGTAAAGACAGTCTGGTTTGCAAGTTAACTTTACACTTTCTAAAGTTGCATTGTTTCACTAATCAACATTTTGCAACCCAAAGCTAGAATCTAAATGCATCATTCATAAGGATGACAAATGTGGCCTGATAATTTTTTCAAGCAAAGGAAATGAATTTTGATCATTACATTAAGACCACCTTGAACATGGGTTAAATAATCCTAAAACCAGTAGTTCTGCATGCTGAAGAAGAATCACCATGTGATTCCCTATACGCTCTGGTGTTCTCCTTTAGCAGGTCTGGGTTAGAACTCAGGTGTGTGAAGTACTCCCAGGTGATTTTGACATGGGTGAGCTCTGGAACACAGGTATAGACAGTCTCATGGTGCAAAGAGTTTAGTGCAATCCCCAGGTAAAGCTGTAGTCCATGGGGTCACAAAGAGTCAGACATGACTTCCTGACTGAGCAACTGGTTAAAGCTCAATGGCACAGACCAGAGCTAAAGAAGGTAGATGAAGGGGACTCCAAGCTCACAGTGCCTGGAGGAGGAGTCATGGGAGTTGTGGTTCCAGAACATAGAATCTAACCCGACCAGCACCATCCACGTATACTCACAAATCAGGTCAGCGCTGAGGCCAATCGGACAGGAGTGGTCACCTGTGATAGGAAATGCTTATCATTGTAGCTTTTTCTAGCTTGATTCTTGAGGTTGAACCAACGGGGCTGCATTTTCCAGCCCACTGAAAACGAAGTTCATGCAGTGAAAAATGGTAAAGCACAATCCCTTTAAAAGGATCAGAGGACCTACATTCTTAAGATTTTTCCCTCAAAAGCTAGGAACCCAAATTGGCAAAGTTTATTGGAAGAAAGAGAGAGCAGGGAGAATAAGGTGGAGAAGAGCTAAAATCTCTGGGTCCTGCATTGGTTTTGAATCCGGAGATTTTTCAGCTTCAGCGAGGGTTGAAATTCTGTCATTTACTCCAGGTCTGTGAATTGAGCTTTATGTTAGTGGAGGTGAGTGGAGTGAACATTCAATTCACTCAGCTGCATGATTCCCAGAGATGCACAAGTTCTTTTTTGAGCTGAACGAAATGGTTATGTAATTGCATACTTCTCATAATTATTGAGTAATTATATACTTCTTATAATTACTGAGTAATCATTGTTCTATAACTAGGACTTAATGTTACAACTAATTGTATAATTACCATGTATTAATGTTATCTGGGAAACTTAGAATAAAGTGATACTTAATATATTTCCCCCTGCCATGCCATTTTCAATGCTGGCAATATTTTTCATTTTACAGCTAGAAATTTGCTTCAAAGACAAACAAACAAAATACTAGCGGAAAAAAAACCCTCACCAGTATTATTATCATAGATGTTAACTCATTGAGCTTACAGTTACACCAGGCTTGAAATGTATAAAACTCTTGGCTTATTTTTATAATTTTCATTCTTGTCTTGCAATTTGACATCTTATACTACTTTCGAGGAACTAGAGCATTTTCCTGGGTTTCCTAGGATAAGCTGACCTTTTTGAAATTTTAGAACTGGGCATCTGACAATAGCAGCAATTTTTCAGCTATAACTGAATATGTTTTTAAGCAACAGGACATTCTGGGAACCTGAGAAGATCTTCAGATGTGAATAATGAAATCTTAGATCAACACTTTGTTCACAAAATAATAAATCTATGTATGTTGATAGCAGCGCATGAAATACCTCTCAGTGTACTGATACAGATAGTTCTATTTAGTACTCTGTATTTAGAACCCAAGAAAATACTCAAATAATAGAAGGAGAGAATCCTTAATTATACACTAATTTAAATGCTTTTCTTTTTATAATCAGCAGGTGATAACTACACTCTTCTGAATGGCACACAAATCATGCACAGTGGTGAAGAGACCAACCTTTGGGTGCTCATCAATGGATTGGTTCCTTTTACGAACTACACAGTACAAGTGAATGTTTCCAATAGCCAAGGCAGCTTGATGAGTGATCCTGTAATGATTTCAATGCCTCCAGGGGGTAAGTCTGTGAACAACGTTGGTATCTGAATGTATACAAATGCTCTAGAACTGTCTCCATTGAAAGCCTGTTTATTGTTAAAATTAATTTTTTCAGAACTTAAGTCTCAGTTGTATTTCTGGTGGTTTTTGTTCTTGCTTTTTTTTTTATTGAGACCTTTTATTAGTATTATTTTATTGAGATCATTTTCATCTAGCACTGTGTGTATGCACACACACACATATATCTGTATGTATGTGTATGTACACACACATGTCTCTTGCTTTATGCATAGTGAGAATATAGGGAAATTCTTTTTTGCCTGAGACTTCATTTAGATTCAAAATGTATATTTTAAATTTGTACTTTGCTTTTCTCATACAAGTGGTTTTCATTTCTGTTTTTTTTGGAAAACAAGTTTAGATGTATATATAAACCTCTCATTTGACCAAAAAAGAGAAAAATGCAGAGTAAGGGTAATAGAATAGGAAAACTCTATTCATACCACTGGAAAAGCATCCTTAAATTCCATGTCCTAATGATTAGAGTTCAGCATCATTTTTATAAGGGAAATGTGACCCGGTATGGCCATTTTTAACTATTTCTCTGATAAAGATTGACTTAACTTATTCAGAACTATTATGATCTGGATTCAACTCTACCCTTGTTTCAACTGTTTATAGGAACTAATTACTAAGAATAAAACTCTGCCTTAAATTGTTATGTACACTTCTTGAACAGAAAGTATGCTTCAGAAATAGAGCAATTCTTGGTCGAGTACTTAGAAACATATATTTTTTAAATACCAAAGGAAAAGGAACCCAAGACACCCAATGTCTGCTCATAGCTCAGCTTCAGGAACCGGTGTGTCCTGTACTAAAGGATGATGTCCTTATCTCCTTAAGAGTGATCTGCAAGGCTGGATAGATCCCTCTGCAGTCATAAAGAGCGTAAGAGCAGCAAAGGTCTCATCGAGGGAAAGTAAGGGTTAATCTACAGTTTGTATGGAACTCTCTGCCAAGGAAAAATTCATTACCTTCTATGTCATAAAAATTATTCACTATTATGTGGCTTTTATGACATTATAAGAATTAATGAGCAGATATTTACCAAAACACTTGAAACTCTAAATGGCAGAAGCCACATTGTTTAAGAAAAGAATGCTTGAAAGAGACTTTTGGGGCAGATCAACTCAGCTGCATATTTTATGTACAGATAATAAAGAGAAAATTGAATTTAGGTGGGTACCTGTTTAAGAATTGGGATCAAAACAAAACAAACCTTGGGTATTCCTGTCTTCATTTTTTACTCTAACCCAATGTGCTAGAAGGGATTAAAAAATTGTGATGACTCTATATCCTAGTATGTAATACCCTTTATTCATATTTAGATATTAAAGAGTGATTAGCACTTTAATGGAGATTCTTCAGTGGTATAGTAACATCTTAACAGAATATGTGAAATATTTGAGTTGCATATTAATTTTATGGCTTTTACACTGATTTAAATAGTTTGTAATTTACAGAAATTTACATTGCATTCATAAAAGTGCATGTGTGCTAAGTCGCTTCAGTTGTCCCCAAGTCTTTGAGACCCTTTGGTGTGTGGGCCACTGGGCTTCTCTGCCATGGGATTCTCCAGGCAAGAATACTGGCGTGGGTTGCCATGCCCTCCTCCAGGGGATCTTCCCATCCCAGGGATCAAATTCGTGTCTCTTATGTCTCCTGCATTGGCAGGTGGGTTCTTTACCACTAGCACCACCTGGGAAGCCCAGGGGTAAGTTTAATTCATTGTTCATATGTTTAGGAATGTATAACCTAATAACTTATAATATATATGTGATTCAGTTAAACATAGCAAGCTACCGTTGTTAACTCAATATATACTCAGAAATCCAGAATTGGGGAGGTGGCCCTTTACCAAAAGAGGAAGCAAAGTGTCTTCAAAGACAGACAGTGATTTCCTCAAGTTTATTACAGCCATTAGCACATACTTTTTATCATTAGATTGTTGTTGATTACAATTAGGAAACTTATAGCTTTGAAATTATCTTTTTTATGACCTTGTGGTAGTTTAAAGGTGATACCTCATTGATTAAATAGGTTTTAGTTCATGCTTCCTTTTACTTAATGATCTGAAAACATATTATCCTGATTTACACATAAAAATCATGCTGAAAAGCATGTGGCATTCGCTAGAATATGTGTGTTTAAGTAGAATTAAATTAGTACTGAGAGTTATTAAAGAAACCTTCCATGCCTTTGTCCAGTGAACTGTGTTTCATACCGAAATGAATAATAAATGAACCGATATACAGAAACGAACCAACTTATAGGCAGAGAAGGTTCTATATGCTATTTACTTTTCCATTATATTTGGATTATTTTCATTATTGCCATTTCCTTGATTTTAACATTAATCTCTTTTATGGTGATGTTGAATTCCTACTTTCAATGCTGAATTATGTAAGATCTGTGGCCATAGCACCTTAGCTATTTTCTTCCCAGTGTAGTTGAAAAACAAGAATAGAAAGTTTGGGCAAAGCAGAAATGCTAATTTTTTTTTCTTTATCAAATGTTTGCTATCAAATGTGGCTCAGAAAACCTCCTTTACCTCCTTGATCTGGCTAAGTTCTACTCATTTTTAGGGTTTCAACCTGGAAGTCAGTCCATCAAAACGTCATCTTTTACCAAGCAAGGCTGAGATAGGGCCCTTCTGTATCCCCGAGTTCAATCACATAATACTGAAATTGCTTGTCTCATCTGTCATAATCGCTGGTTATAAGAGCCTACACTGCAAGGACTGTTTCTTATTCACATTTTTATCTTTAATGCCTAGACCAAACCTGACACATGGTAGGTGCATAATGAATAATTGGTGGGTGAATGAATAAATAAATAAATCAGTCAAGATAGCTTAATTACCAGTTTTAAGTTGTAAGCTTATCATTGCTCAGGCCCACTCAGACCTCCTCTTCTACCTGCTCAATCTTTAATTGTAGCCAGCTGTGGAAAATGTGACCTCCTCTGTGTATGCTTGTCCAGTGCAGAGATGCTGTGGCCATGCAGATGTAATTGGGGGCCCAAACTGTGAGGAGAGCAGGAGTATTAGAAGTAAGAAATAGTCTCAAATTGTACTAACTGGTGACTCTGGTTCCTTCCCTATTGTTTACTTAGGTAAACAGAGAGTAATAGACCCTGGTTTACATAGGGATTTGGGAGAGGTAAGGGACCATATCATAAAGAATTTACCCTGGTACATCATCTCTTAGGTATTGGTTATGAAGCATCTTTCTATTTTGTCTAATAAGAAATGTGATTACTGTGCAGTTTTATGTCTGCCAATTATATCTCAACAGGTCTGGGGGAAAATGTCCAACAGTATCTAACTCCGAACCCTTGTTAGTCCTATCAGATCTTCCTTGTTTCATTAATTGTGCTTTTTAATAAAATTAGTCTTATTTTTTTAAAAAAAAAAAACAAAACTCTTAATTTGACCACAGAAAATAAAGATACGATTAAACAATATGATAAACACAAGTTATTTTGAAGATGGAAATTAACACAAATGAGATCATGAGACTAATAACTCAGCACATAGGTGGACAGTGGCAAATCCCAAACAGCATACATTTTTTTGCTTAAAAATTCATTTCAAATATTACTTGGTCAACTGAAGAGTTTGGTGTTTTGCCTTTGTTCAACTATGTAGCATACCCTTACCTACTTGTGTGTAATTAGACTTTTGTATTTCTACAATTACTATATTTTTAAACTGTTTGTAATAACATAATTCTCATATTTATCACTAAGATACTCTTAGAAATGAGGAATATCTTTAATCTGAGCTCTTGAATAGCATTATAGTGCAGGTTCAAGAGTTCTAGGAAAAGAATTAAAAAAAATAAAAACGGACTCCAAATGTTAATCCATAAATATGAAACTTTCTTCTGACCTTTACCCCTTCAAGGTCTGGAGTTACTAATGGGGTTAGGATTTCAACTCTTAATGGGGCTCAGTGCATTAGTGTTTTGTATGCATGGAATTCAGCATTCAGTTTAATAAGTGGTTGACATTGGTGATGTCCCTTAATTTGCTTAAATCTAATTGGCTCTTTTATCAGTCAAACCTGTATGGATTGGCAATTGATCAGGAAGGGTCAGCCATGACTCTGCATGTAGTTAAACGATGGAACCACCAGTTAAAATCACAGTTGCATGATAATAAGCCAAGGAAGAACAAATGAGCTTAGAGGAAGGCAAAGAAGCTTAGAAGTTTTGCAGGATCTTCAAGTTCAGAACAAAGGCATTATAGAGTATATAAATTTTAAATACACTGCATTTTGCCTCCAGACTTAAACCTTTTTTTCCAGATGAACTGAAATCTTGTCTGAAACTGTCTTTGTTACATCAAAGAACTACTCAGAAAGCTAAAAGAGACAGAAGAAGCATAAAAGGGCATAGTTTAAAATGATTAGTGACAAATTCCATACTGACGAGCTGGAAACAGATTTTTTTATGAAAGTTTTATATTTTTTCCAAAGGAAACAATTTTATTCTATTTATCTTTTTCTGAAGTGCTTTATTGTAACAGTGAAAGGAACTTGGAGCAACCTTAGTTTGTGAACTTAATCCAGTTTTCTCTGACAGTAAATAATCTGTCATTAAAATTGATGAAAATTATAATCTACAAATTTCATAAAAATACTAGGCTGGAGGAATGTATTCCTTTTCCAAAGATTTTCCAAAGATATCCAAAGATAGTAGAAAAGCAAATGCTAAAAAATGCAAATTGGTTATAAGTGGTTTTTTTAGAGTTTATTTTAGTTTCTCCCTCCTCATCTTGACCTCCTCCTAACCTAAAACATCCTTGAGAGAAAAGGATTGAAATCTACTTGGAATTAACACTTAAGCATATTGTAAAAGCATAGACTTTGGAATACTACAAACTTCAATTTGATTCCCTTTTTTTTTACTCATAGGCTGAGTGACTAGAAGTGAATCCATGGACCTCTCTGAACTTCAGTTTGTTCATCTGTTAAACTGGCAGAATGATGATAACCATTTGACTGGGTAGCCTTTCCCTTCTCCAGGGAATCTTCCCAACCCAGGGATCAAACCCAGGTCTTCCACATTGCAGACGGATTCTTTACCAGCTGAGCCACAAGGGAAGTCCAAGAATACTGGACTGAGTAGCCTATCCCTTCTCCAGCAGATCTTCCCAACCCAGAAAACTAACCTGGGCCTCCTGCATTACAGGCAGATTCTTTACTAACTGCCCTGGTGGCTGAGACAGTAAAGCATCTGCCTGCAATGTGGGAGACCCAGGTCCCATCCCTGGGTTGGGGAGATCCCCTGGAGAAGGAAATAGCAACCCACTCTAGTACTGTTGCCTGGAAAATTCCATGGACGGAGGGGCCTGGTAGGCTATAGTCCATGGGGTTGCAAAGAGTTGGACACAACTGAGCAACTTCACTTTCTTTCTTTCTTTTTCTTTATCAACTGAGCTATCAGGGAAGCCAGAGGACTGAGTAACACAGTTTATGTTGCATGCTTAGCACAGTGTCTGTCTTCATAAATATTTGGTACTTACTATTTTCTTTATCTTCCTACTGAGATTCTTTTTTGGCCTCTTGCAATATTGTGATTTAAAATAAGAGATGTATACATGATCTTGGTCCCTGTTTCTGGCAGGAGCTCCAGAAACCTTTGAAATTTCCTAAGCAGAGCTATAAAAGGTGTCTTTTATTATGTTAATGAGATGTCTTTTGGAAAGCACCCAAGGATGGAGGTGGAGGGGGACAGGTTACTGAAGGAGCCAAACAGGTGATCAGAAGGTTGAAACTCTGATCCCACCCACCCCTGACCTCCTAGGAGAGGAGAGGGACTTGACGTTGAGTTCAGTTCCAAATGGCCAGTGATTTCATCATTCCAGTCTCTGTAATGAAGCCTCCATAAAAACCCAAAAGGATGGAGTTCCAGGTTGGTGAACACATGGATATTGTGGAAAGCGATGAGTTCAGCACGCTCTAGCCACTCCCCACATACCTTGCCCCATGTATCTCTTCCATCTGGCTATTCCAAGTTATATCCTTTGTAAGAAACCAGTAATCTGGTGAGTAAATGGGTTTCCAGAGTTCTGTGAGCCACTGTAGCAAATTAACAGAAACTGTAAAGGGGATGGTGGTGATGCCAAAAGCTCATCTTCCTGAACACCAGTACTGAATCAAATCTCAGAGCTAGAGTTTTGGGTGAAGTAGAAAAGTTCAGTTTTATTGCTTTGCCAGTCAAAGAGGGTCACAATGCCTCAAGAAAGCTGTATGTCCCCCTCTCCTCCCACCCCAGAAAAGATGATGAGAAGTTATAGAGTAATTGTTCAAAGAGGGCGTGATCAGCTGGTGGACATTTTTCTGACAGGTTGGTGGTGAAATAAGTAGGAGTCAGCATCACCAACCTTCAGGCCTAACTGGTCTGGAGTCTGCATGCTTGTGGGCAGTATACCATCATTAATCATTAACTTCTTTCACTGTGAGTGGGTTTCAGTATCTGCAGATTAGCTCAATGATATTATTGTGTATATCCCTTGAGGGAGACCTAGGACCTTGCCCCAAGACTGCTCTTGACTATTTGTCTCTCCCTGGTCTCACATTCCCTCCCTTCCCTAATTAACAACTGCTTGAATATGCCCATTGAAACTCAGGGAAGGTCATGGAGGCTGAATGATAGCTGTTTCCTATAATAGAAGAAGTGGAGAATACAGAAAGGCTTTGTGCCCAGGAGCCCATGGGACTTCGCTTGTTATCACCTGGAACTGCTACTTTATAGCCAGTCAGTCTGAAGTACTAGAGAAGGAAATGGCAACACACTCCAGTACTCTTGCCTGGAAAATTCCATGGATGGAGGAGTCTGGTAGGCTGCAGTCCATGGGGTCACAAAGAGTCAGACACGACTGAGAGACTTCACTTTCTTTTTTTCCTATAGTTCCTTTTGGAGAAGGAAATGGCAACCCACTCCAGTGTTCTTGCCTGGAGAATCCCATGGACAGAGGGGCCTGGTGGGCTACAGTATATGGGGTTGCAGAGAGTCGGACAAGACTAAGCAACTAACACACACACACACAATCTGAAGTACTGGAGAAGGCAATGGCAACCCACTCCAGTACTCTTGCATGGAGAATCCAATGGCCAGAGGAGCCTGGTAGGCTACAGTCCTTGGGGTCGAGAAGAGTCGGACACGACTGAGTGAGTTCACGTTCAGTTTTCGCTTTCATGCACTGGAGAAGGAAATGGCAACCCACTCCAGTGTTCTTGCCTGAAGAATCCCAGGGATGGAGGAGCCTGGTGGGCTGCCGTTGATGGGGTTGCACAGCATCGGACACGACTGAAGTGACTTAGCAGCAGCAGTAGTCTGAAGTACAGATAACAACCTTGACTTGCCACTGACCTCTTGACTTGAAGTGGATCTTTGGAACCTCCAGTTTGTACCAAGCCATTGGAAACTTCCATTAGGTCAGAAGCACAGGTGACAACCTAGACTTGTGAATGGCATCAGATGTGGCAGGGAGGGGAGCTGGAAATGAGCAGTCTTGTGGAATCTGAGGCTCTCTCCAGGTTGACAGTGTCAGAATTCGTTAATTGCAGGATGTTTAGCTAGAGTCCAGAGCTTGGTTTAGTGGCATGGAGGAACCACCCCCAACAAATACTTTGGATTTGGGTGTGCAAAACCTTTTACCTCTGAAGGCTGGACAGTGCCCTGGAGAGAGGGTAAGTGAGGATCAGAGTCTTTTAGACATGCTAGAGAAACGAGGGTAATTTTGCCCTGCTCTTTTCTATCCCTTCCTACTTTTAGCCCTCAGAGTGACATAAGTGATATAAATATGGCCAGGCCAGTAGCCTTGCTCTGGGGCAGTTTTGATGTGAATTGGATGATGAGACAGGAAGGATGAGAAGTGGTTTTCCTTTTGAAATACCTTAAATATCTCCCTCTATGACCTCTAGATCATAATTTTCAAATGATTTTTACATCAAACTCTCATTGGTTATCTTGGGATTTCAACAGGCAGAAAAGCAGCACATTTTTTTTGATGAATTTCTCTTCAGTATTCATGGTGAGCCACGTATTATACATAATTTTTGGATTATTTTTTCATTTCTATTTTATGTACATTTTTATTCGTAAATAAATGCTTTTGTAACTTCATTAATGCTAGCCAAGAGAGAAGAATTTGAATGTTTTTGGTGATTTTTTTTAAGCTTTTCCAAATTTGCCTTAACTATATCTTTTTTAAAAAGTGAAATCTTGGAATTGAAAGTTTATTTCATTTTTCACTAAATAGGAAAGCACAGTAATTGTTCAGGCAATACACTTTTGAATAACCAAGAAAAATCTTGCTCTTTAAAATGTAATACATAATTTTTGCCCAATATTATTGCCCAAAGAATACCGTTGCCCACTGATTTCTCACAGATCAAACTGCTGAATTAATTTTCTTTTAGATTTTATTTAATTTTTCAAAGATGTTGATCTTATTTATTTAGTTATTTTATTAGCTGTGCTGTCTTTATTGCTGCATGGGCTTTTCTCTAGTTGCAGTGAGCAGGGGCTACTCTCTAGGTTGTGGTGTTCAGGCTTCTCACTGCAGTGGCTTCTCTTGTTGCAGAGCATGGGCTCTAAGTCATGTGATCTTCTGTAGCTGGGGCATGTGGGCTCATAGTTGTGGCTCCCAGGCTGTAGAGCACAGACTCAGTAGTGCAGTCTGTGGGCTTAGTTGCTCTGTGGCATGTGGGATCTTCCCAGATCAGGGATTGAACCCATGTCTCCTATATTGGTAGGCAGATGCTTTACCACTGAGCTACTAGAGAATCCCTCTTTTAAATTTTAAAAGACTGAGCTTTTCTTTCAGTTATGTATTACTGTGTACTCAAACCACCTCAAAACTTAGCAATTTAATACAGATACTCTTTATTATTTCTCATGGTTGGAGGGGTTGTTAGGTTGGGAAGATACAACTAAGTCTACTGGTGGCCGCAAAACTTGGCCTTTGGACTAGACTATCCATCTTGGGGTGTGTGTGTGTGTGTGTGTGTGTGTGTGTGTGTGTGTGTGTGTGTGTGTATGTTCAGTTGTGTCCATCATTTTTCAACCCTGTGGACTATAGCCCACCAGGCTCCTCTGTTCATGGGATTTCTCAGGCAAGAATATCAGAATGGGTTGCTATTTACTACTCCAGGGGATCTTGCTGACCCAGGGATAAAATCTGTGTCTCTTGCATCTCCTACGTCTCCTGTAGATTCTTTACCACAGTGCCACCTGGGGAGTCCCCATCTTGGTATGTTACAGAGTAAATGGAAATTTTTCATTAACATTGCAAGTCAGTTGAGAGTAGGTAGATCAAAAGAGTCCCTATTAATACTGTACAACAGAAGGAAAGGAAATGCTTTACAGGAAGCAGAATGATGACCTGCCCTGGAAGCAACTTGCTCCCTTAAGAGTTGCTGGACAGTGCTATCACATCCTTCTCTTAGGTTAAGTGTCACAATAGCTTTGCCTGTAAACAAAAGAAAGGAAAAATAAATCATTGATTATAGCCCTTCAGTTGATTAAGAAGTGAGTCTGAGAGTTGTGGTATGAATTGTTCAGTGAACTTACTTTTCTCCTTCAGTTTCTAAAGGAAAGAACTGAATTTTCTTTCTTTTTTTTTCTCATCTCACTCGAAAACCACCTAAGAGATGTGGGTTGTAGGTAGCATGGTGGACCAACCATAGGGCAAGTGATATCATTTTTATGACAGGTTGCCTAAGGGAATTAAGAGCAATTAGAAGCTCAAAAAGCAGAGATAGGTTAAAAAAAAAAGAGCTGCAGATTCAAACTTCATTTTATATTGTACTTTTCTGTAGCTGTAGCAATGAGAGGGCTTCCTTAGTAGCTCAGCTGGTAAAGAATCTTCATGCAATTCAGGAGACACAGTTCGATTCCTGGGTTGGGAAGATCCCCTGGAGAAGGGATAGGATACCTACTCCAGTATGTTTGGGCTTCCCTGTTGGCTCGAATGGTAAAGAATCTGCCTGCAATGCGGAAGACCTGGCTTCGATCCCTGGGTTGGGAAGATTCCCTGAGGAGGGTATGGCAACCCACTCCAGTACACTTGCCTGGAAAATCCCCATGGACAGAGGAGGCTAGCAGGCTACAGTCCATGGGGTTGCAAAGAGTCAGACATTACTAAGCACAGCACAACAATGAGAACTATAAAATGTTGCAAAGTCTTTTAAAATCCATTCAGTACAATGTCAGGATGCTATGCTAATAATCCCCCCAAATGTAAAAGTTTGCTTGTATTGTGCAAATATAAGCTTGTATTTTCCATTTTTCATCTTCTCTGAATCCACTTTGAATTATTTGCAAGATGTAAGTTGAAACTTCAAGGTGCAAGTGGCCATGAGGTACTTAAAAATGGGAAGAATGCACAGGATTCAAAATTTTTAAAAAAGTAAGCCATAGATTAAGAATTGAAATAAACCAAAGGCTCGGATGGTATATTATGCTATTCAGAGGGTAGGAGGAAAGATGAGTTTAGCTGCCTTTTATGATGTAAAAGTCACAATGAAGATATAGGATTGTGGGGCATTACATTCTTTACAGCAAGAGTATTCTACTGTATAAACACAGTCTTTACCTTCATATTAAAAGCTACATGATTTATGTTACATCCAGTTCATATGAATCTTTAGAATAGCTGTACAGAATGTTTTACTCCTGTGTATGTCTTCCAAATGTGCTGCTCTTTTTCCCCTGGAAAAATCAACCCATTCAGAGTACTAAGGTAGACAAATTCAATGAAGTATTTAAATTCGTAATAAGTAGTGTACTTCTGGAAACACATACTAGGGCCATTTAGTTGAACCTGTGCTTTCTCCCAAGTATGTTATGAGAATAAAACCAAAGCATTTGTAACTGTCTTGAACAGCTCTCAAATCCTTTTATGAAAAACCTTACCTTTACCTTCTTAAAATTGATAGTTTATTTACCCTGCTCTGTGTGTGTGTGTGTGTGTGTGTGTGTGTGTGTGTGTGTGTGTAAAATTACATAAGCCAAAGAGAAGGATACTTTTCTATTTTATAACTTGTAGGATTTTTCTCACTTTCCATATTCACCATCTTGACAATGAACTTCCTGCTTATAAAAACTCTTTAGAAAGGAACTAACTTCTGAGCCAGGGAGAAGATGGAGGGAACTTTGAAGTGTGCTTATTGTGGACTCAACAAGCCTCCAGCGAAGGGCTGCCAGCCTCCCGCATTTGCATACTCTCATGTGGTTAGTATAGAAACACACAGGCCCCAAAACACAATTAAGTGCAATCTATCTTTAGAGCATCCTGGGGCAAGAGAGACACACACGAAAAAAATTAATCATACTTCTACTTTACCAGAGGAGAGGGATGGGAAATATTATCCCTTTAAGTTCCATTGATATTGAAAAATCCTATTTTTAAAAAGAATAAGTACAATTCCCCTTTCTGTTTTTTTATCTTGGAATAAAGGTTTATCTATAACTTTAAGGTTAAAAAAAATCATGTCTGTCTGACTGGCTCTGCAGTTTGAAAGCAACTTGAAGTTTTATTTGAATTCTTATAGTGCCCTGAAGAAATTTTTGCTTTATTTTTTAAAAAATAACATCTTATTCTTTCTCCTTTGTTGTCATAGACAGACTCTATGTCTGTCTTGCATAAAATTCTATGAGCATTTACCTGTCTGCATAAATACTTTTACAAAAGTAAAATAAGTCCTTTATGTACCTTAGTCACTTAAGGATTGTATTTCCAATCTTTTTCCATTAAGAACTTCAAGAAGATCCCTACTGTAGCTCTATAAAGATATACAGATCATCCTGAGTCTAAAGGTTCTCTGAAGTTAATGGAGGGGCTTTCCTGGTGGTCCAGTAGATAAGAATCCGCCTGTCAATGGAGGGGACACAGGTTCAATCCTTGGTCCAGAAAGATCCCACATGCTGTGGAGCACCTAAACCCCACGTGCCACAACTACAGAGCCCGCATGCCTAGAGCCCACGCTCTGCGACAAGAGAGGCCACCACAATGAGATGGCCATGCCCCGCAACTAGAGAGTAGCCCCCTCTTGCTGCTACTAGGGAAAGCCCATGCAGTAACAAAACCTGAATGCAACCACAAATAAATGAATAATTTTTTAAAAAACTTAATGGAGAATACATCATGATAACAGTGGGTAAATAGCCACTATGATATTCATGATTATGACTTAATTGGGCTAAATGAAAGCAGATATGTGAGGGTGTCTTGTGTACCCCCACCTTGGGTTGTTGGAATGCATCCCCAGATTTGAAAACCACTGAGCTGGATCATCTTTAAAATACCTTTAGATAGAAAACAGGACATGATCTTATCTATGGCTCTCTGCCACACTCTCACTGGGGCACAGAATTATTGAGCAAAAATAGGTGGAAGGGGCCCCTACACTCAAGTTTTTGACTCTAGAAACTCCAAGGCCGGGGGCCTTTCCAATGGATGGGAGCTGTCTTGTTGCTGGCAGTCTCCCCGAGTGGGACAGGAAGAGATACCACAGATGCTCAGTCTACTTGTGGCACAAAATCAACAGGTGTGGTGTTTTGTGACCTGAGGTGCATTAAGCGCCTGTGTCCCGTGAAGACACTGTAGCTGAATTTCCTCGGCTCTTCAGTACCTTCACAGAACATCTCTTGGAAGGAAGTCTGTGTAACTATAGCCTGAGTCTCCTCCATCTGAGGGATTTTCTTTAATGAGTGTCTAGTGTGAACCATGAACTTCCAGATGTGCAAGCTGGATTTAGAAAAGGCAGAGGAATCAGAGATCAAATTCCCAGCATCTGTTGGATGATAGAAAAAGCAAGAGAGTTCCAGAAAAACATCTACTTCTGCTTTATTGACTACAACAAAGCCTTTGGCTGTGTGGATCACAACAAACTGTGGAAAATTCAAGAGATAGGAATACAAGACCACCTGACCTGCCTCCTGAGAAATCTGTATGCAAGTCAAAAAGCAACAGTTAATACTGGACATGGAACAGACTAGTTCCAAATCGGGAAAGGAGTACATCAAGGCTGTATATTGTCACCCTGCTTATTTAACTTATATGCAGAGTACATCATTCGAAATGTCAGGCTGGATGAAGCACAAGCTGGTATCAAAATTTCTGAAAGAAATATCACTAACCTCAGATATGCAGATGACACCACCCTTATGGCAGAAAGTGAAGAACTAAAGAGCCTCTTGATGAAAGTGAAAGAGGAGAGTGAAAAAACTAGCTTAAAACTCAACATTCAGAAAACAAAGATCATGGCATCTAGTCCCATCACTTCATGACAAATAAATGGGGAAACAATGGAAACAGTGGTAGACTTTATTTTCTTGGGCTCCAAAATCACTGCAGATGGTGACAGCAGCCATGAAATTAAAAGACGCTTGCTCCTTGGAAGAAAAGCTATGACCACCCTAGACAGCATATTAAAAAGCAGAGACATTACTTTGCCAACAAAGGTCCATGTAGTCAAAGCTATGGTTTTGCCAGTAGTCATGGATGAATGTAAGAGTTGGACTATAAAGAAAGCTGAGAACCAAAGAATTGATGCTTTTGAATTGTGGTGTGGAGAAGACTCTTGAGAGTCTCTTGGACTGCAAGGAGATCAAACCAGTCAATCCTAAAGGAAATCAGTCCTAAATATTCATTGGAAGGACGGATGCTGAAGCTGAAACTCCAATACTTTGGACATCTGATGTGAAGAACTGACTCATTGAAAAATACCTTGATGCTGGGAAAGATTGAAAGCGGGAGGAGAAGGGAATGACAGAGGATGAGATGGTTGGATGGCATCACCGACTTAATGGACATGAGTTTGAGTAAACTCCCTGAGTTGTTAATGGACAGGGAAATCTGGTGTGCTGCAGTCCATGGGGTTGCAAAGAGTCAGAAATGACTGAGCGACTGAACTGAGTGGCTGCACCTCCTCTGTGGGATTCTTAAATGTTTCCTCAAGTCAGTGACATCCTTATCTCAGAAGCCAGGGTTTGCTGGCTATTTAGATCTTATACTTAAATGATTTTTCATTCTAAGAGTTCCACAAAGTTGAACTTATAAGAGCTTCTAAGAGCTCCACAAAGTTGGCTGAAGTTGTTTTCCATGTGTCTAGAGAACAATTAAGATCATGTCACCTTTTATTTGATAAAAGTCATTTTCTTTGCTGTAAGGACTACTCAGATAGTACTTTATAGATGCAGGTGTTGTTTTACATATATTAACTCATTTATTTCTCAAAAACTGTATGAGGAAAGGACTACTGTTATCCCTATTTATACATGAGGAAGTTGAGGAAAAGAGATGGACTTGCAGCTAGTTCCATAGTGTCAGAGAACTAGCAGATAAATGACAGGGAACATATTCAAACCTAGAGACTGGCTACCGAACCCTGATTCTGAGCCACTGCGTTCTGTTCATTTGAAACATCTTTCACTGACCACTCTTATCCTCTCTTGGTTGAGGTAGCACAGACTCCCAGACTCCAGTAGTCAACAGTATTCTGAAGATATGGCTTGGTCTACAGTGATGCGAAATACAATTTCAGCAGTCTCATTTGGTTGAAATATCAGGTATTCAAAACTTGTTGCCAATAAACTAAAGAGTTATTCTGAGCTTCAAGACACACACTCTTAAAGTTGATAGTCTAATGAGAAAATTCAGTTAAAACAGATATGTTTATAGCCTTACAGTGAAGCACTCAGCAGAAGCAATATTACAAAGGTGAGCAGGTAGAGAGCTTTCTTTCTCGGTGTGTGGGTGTAAACACTTACTTTCCCATCAAGTATTTTGGCCAAATTCTCTCATACTCCCCCATGAATTTATATCTAACATAAACTATAGTTAGCAGAAGAGAATGTTAAAGTAACCTCGTATTAATCTATTTAGGAGAAACGACTCACTTAAATTTTCTGAAAAACAAAACAAAACTTTTTCTCAGTTTTTAGCTTTCAAGTGACATGAGTCATAATGTATACTTCTTTCCCTGGTTTATAATAGAAAATTTAATTTTTCATATTTGAATTGCTGTTGCAGAGACTTTTGTGCAGAACTTGTGCGGATACATCTACCCTAAACATTAGTGTGGAAAAGTAGTATCATTATTGCTAATTACTAAGTGGTCCTCTCTTTGGGCCCATATTAAAGTTGAATTTCTTGTATTAATGCCCTCTATATATCAAGGGAAAGGATCTTCTTATTATACAGAACTTGCATTCTTGTAAAGAGAGTCTTAATTTATCTAATAATGTTAATATGTTAATTTTGGAGGAAATTTTTAAACTCATTGAAAGACAGTAAGAATATCCATATTTGTTCAGAAAAAAAAAAAGATGAGGAATCTTTTTCTCTCCTCACAAACACAATTTTTCAGGAGCAGATTAAAAGTACATCAATCAAATGAGAACACTTAATCCCACATGGAAAATTGGTGAACCCAGGAGTGTGAACAGCATGAACATTTAGGGGACTCGTTCCCTGGCACGGCCACAGGAAGGACCTTATGTCTTCTTGGCCATCAGAAAGGAAGAACACTTTCCTCATGAAAGTCTGAGGTTGAAGGTATTTCTACAAGAAAAGACTTGAATCTCATCCACATTTGACTTTCTAATCAAGGAAGCATGTGTCTTAAACTATGCATTTGTTAAGCACACTGACTGCAAGTCTGTCAAACTATGTGACTTTGAACTTTACCACCACCCACCTTCCCCAGTGTTTTCATTTATTGATCATGTGACCCCCAGAAAATTTATCTCTTCCCTAGGCCTCCGTTTGCTCATCTGAGGAGTTTTGTCATCATGTAACCATCCTCTGGGGATTTTGGTTAAGGGAGAAAGGATGTGTGTGTGTGTGCCCTGGGCAGATCAGCTGGTATAGACTATTTGTTATAAGAATGGAAATTGTAATACATAAAGAGCACAAAATACACATAAACTATTACTAATTGGTTTGAAAATTAAACCAGCCCCAAACATTGAAATGTTGATTTTCCTTGATGATGCCAACCATTGCCTCTGAAAGCTGCATGGAAGGAAACAGCAGACTGGTTATGGTATATTAAATTATAAGTGAGGACTAATTTGAGGATCAAAGATGCTCCCTGGGAGATATCACTCCACTGGTAGGAGAGGCATTAGCTGTCTCCCTCTGTCTCATGTATTTGTACTCTGTTTCTTGGAAATATCCTTCCCCACAGTTTTGGAATCTTGATGTTTAATTTAACACAAAGGTCTTTGAGACACACAGTGGGGGGTTGTTACTGGTATTTCTGGCACTGAAAAAATTGAAATGTACATGTTTTTTCTCCTGTATCAAAGACAGACAAGAATCTAAACTGACATTTTATATCAAATGAATTATGAACTGTGTACTTTGTACCTAAGGGAACAACAACTAAATTAGAGTTTAAGATTAAAAAGAGAGAGAGAGACAAAAATAGCTTTTTAATAAAACATACAGTAATTTCTGCTATTCTCTCTGATGGTGATATGGCTGAACACAGTCCTTATAGTAGAACAACTGAATGGATACAAGCTCTTCTGAAATCTCTAAGATTTAAATATATGGGAGAAATTTTCTCAGAATAGCTTAACTTTAGGACCAGTGAAGCATTATTGATAATCTGAACTTAATTTTTACCTTTTCGTCAATCTTTCTTGCTTAGGAAAAAATAATAATATTTGCCAATTTTTACCTCCTGAGAAAATATGAGATTAGATGTTACTTGAGGAACACATAAACTATACACAGGATAAGAATTGTAGATTAAAGTTCCATATTCTATATCTCCACTGTTTATATGTAACTCCTACATACATAAATGGGCTTCCCTGGTGGCTCAGATGGTAAAGAAAATGTCTGCAATGCAGAAGACCTGGGTTTGTTCCCTGGGTCGGGAAGATGCCCTGGAGAAAGAAATGGCAACCCACTCCAGTACTTCTGCCTGGAGGATCCCATGGACAGAGGAGCCCCGAGGGCTAGAGTCCATGGGGTCACAAAGAGTCAGACACGACTGAGGGATTAACATACACACACGCATACAGGCTCTCAAGCAAATTACCCTCATGATTAAGATCATGGATTTTAAAATCAATCAGAATGAGCTAAAATTAAGAAATTAAGTTATCAATCATACATATTTTGCCTCTTTCTTTTCTTTCCATAAAGTGGGAGAAATGGTAGTAAGTACCTCATGAGATTGACACTGAGGAAATTCTGTATGATAAATGAATGCAAAGAATGTAGCACAGTGCTGGTCACATAGTAATTGTGTATTACTTTGCAAAGGTATAGCCTCCCAACATATGTGACAAGATTGGATAGCAACAGACTAGCATCTCGCTTTTTAATGGCTACTGATTTCTGAAGTACAGGAAGCATTTGGATTAAATTTTTAAGAAAAAGGAAGATCCTGTCATGTTTATGCAATATACTTGATAATCATTTTTGAAATTACTAATTGAAGATTCTTGGGAATTGGGGGTGATCTATGCTTTCTTCTTCCCAGCAAAGCTATGTTTTGATTACCATGCTAGTCTTCGAAAGGAGGCATTGTAATTTGTGCTACATACACATTAAAGTAAAGTTATTAATATTAATACATTTATTTTCTACTTCTGAATTCCCCAGGTACATAAACCTAAAACTGACAAAATTCCTTGGTATTAATTCCATATACTTCTGATACCAGTGCTACACAATTAGTACTTGTGTGGCTAAATTGGGCTTCCCTGGTGACTCAGACAGTAAAGAATCCGCCTACAATGCAGGAGACCTGGTTTCGATCCCTGGGTTGGGAAGATTCCCCTGGCGGAGGGCATGGCAACCCACTCCAGTATTCTTGCCTGGAGAATCCCCATGGACAGAGGAGTCTGGCTGGCTAACTCATGGGGTCACAAACAGTTGGACACGGCTGAGCGACTAAGTAAAGCACAGCACAGTGACTAAATTACCTGAAACAAATAATTCACTAATAGTCTGATTACAGATTTTTTTCTCATAAAGTAAATTACATAGTTATTAATCATGATTTTGGTCAAATGAGCATCATTCTATTATTTCAAATTCTGGGTTCTAATTCTTCTATTTAAGAGCTGAAACCTGTTCTTAGATCTCTTTAAGCATTTTTTATTCCTCTGATGACTATTGTTTTATTTTCACTAGTAGTGAATGATAAATTAATGACTTATTCAGGCAAGGGATACCAATATATAATCTGAGTGTCTTAAGGCTAGATGTGATTACTGCTGCTGCTGCTGCTAAGTCGCTTCAGTCGTGTCCAACTCTGTGCGACCCCATAGATGGCAGCCCACCGGGCTCCACCATCCCTGGGATTCTCCAGGCAAGAACACTGGAGTGGGTTGCCATTTCCTTCTCCAGTGCATGAACGGGAAAAGTGAAAGTGAAGTTGCTAAGTCATGTCCGACTCTTAGCGACCTCATGGACTGTAGCCTACCAGGCTCCTCCGCCCGTGGGATTTTCCAGGCAAGAGTACTGGAGTGGGGTGCCATTGCCGTCTCCTAGATATGATTATTACTTGAGTAATTAATCAACATGAATATTAGATCCAATTCCATTGTTAAGATGATTTTTATAACCAATCCTCTCTGCTTCTTTGATCATTAAATGAATAAAATTTTGTCAGTTATCAGAGATTTCTTTATTTCTTGATTATTGATTCTATCCCACAAGAACAAGTAGGTTCAATAGTACCGTAAGAAAGAGTCTGATTCTTAAATATAGTAGTTTAAACTACATAAGTTTTTTCTTTGTTTGTTCTACTGTGGTTCCTAGACACTCAATAAAGGAACATTTGGTGCACCTTTTCTAAAGAGAGTGGCTTTGACCTAGCTTGAATTTACTCGTTGCTAAATTGCTTATTAACCTTGCTAAGTGTATCTAATTTAATTTTATAAAGGGGAACTTTTTTGGAGAGTTATTTAAAATAAAGTGAGTAATATTTTAACTAAGACTAAGATAGATTTAGTCCACTAATATTTCTGTGTATACTTTAAATTATTTTTCCATTTGAAGATATACTCTACATTAATGGGCTCAAATAATCAGATTCTCAAGGAAAAAGAACTTAATCTATGCTGCCTGGAAATTAATTTGGGTGAATATCATGGTATTCAAAATAATAGAAAGACTAGGAAATACTATTAGGGATACTAAGATGAATTCAAATGTCAAAAGCAAAGGTTTAAATAGAGTGTCTGAATCTAGGATATCTGTTCAAGGAGAAAGAAATGCTCTGGTTGGTAGCTTGAGAAGTAAAAAAAAAAAAAAACATTCTTCTGGACATTATGACCAACTTTAGGGCCCCTAATTAGTCTGACAAAGTGACAGTTCCATTCCTACCAGAACAAATAATGTGTCTAATGAAATTCAAAATCCATATTTTTCTCTGAACACAATGAACTACAGCATTCCTAGCATTAGAGTATTTCAAAATTAGCAGAGGATAACTTCTGTCTGTCTGATGTTTCTTGGTTCACAAATTCACTGAAACTGTCTTGCAGAGTAATTTTAGGCCACTCTTCGGTCTTAAGCACATAGGGAAATGAAGGTAGAGGTATGTTGCTTTGGTCCTATGGATGCTAATGTGAAGTGGAATCTTCCATTTCTCAAAATGGTCAATAGCAATTAGTATTCAGTGGAGTCTTTTTATTCTGGTGCCCTTGCCTCACCCCTGCCACCCCTTTCTGTATTATTCTTATTATAAACTGTAGCCGGAAGTATTCCTGCTTCCTTTCCATTCTAATTAAAGCATTCTTAGTGAACATGAGGTTAGTTTTTCATTTCATAAAGAATGATAACTAGAGCCAGGGAGAGATCTGCCAATTGGGTTTTGTATTACTTTTGAGAAATATTTGCACCCATTTTGACTGAGGTAGTCTTATACCGATAAAATGTTCTGGTGGGGTTTTAGGTTTCCCTCAGAAACGTAGGTCCAAATGAGTCAGTGAGAGACCAAAGGTAAATGTTATATCATCTTTGGGTTTTATTCAACAATGTACTCCATTATTTTGTCCCTGGGTTGAGAAGTAAATGATATACTTTTTAGAAAAATTTTTCTTTTATGCAGGTGCTTTTTAGTCAGGGCTTTTGTCCTAAAAACTTCTCTATAACCCCAGTGACAACCTTGAGAAAATGTCATCATTTCTTTAACTTGGATCCGTAAAACCTGCAGCCCTTGCTAAGCATCTTGTTTTCTTATTTTTCTCTGGAGACCTTTCTGAGAGCTTTCAGAGCTAAAGTTGCCTTGACAAGAGAGGAAAAATTTTTAAAAATCTTAGAATCTGAGACAGACTAAAAAAAGACTTTTTTTTTCCAAATCTCTACCCCCAAATAAGCATCCTCAAGATTAGAATGACATAATTATTTTTTAAATAGATAAGCTTCAAAAATGTCTTCATTTAAAACCTCCTAGCTATAAGATTTCTCACTCTGCAAATCAGTGTCCACACTCAGAGCTGGTTATTTGGATGCCTGGGGACAGATGGGGAAGAGGCAGGGAAAGGAGGCAAAACCCTGTCTGTGCCTGTGAGGAGGGGCAAGGTTCTGGCTTAGACAGTCACTTCAAAAGGCATTGCTTAAAGTAATAGGAGTTTGGGTTTTGGAGACAGGTTGCTAGATTCAAACGGCAGTTTAACCACTTATTAGCTGTATGCTCTTGTGCAAATGGCTTATCTGCTATGGTCTGAATGTTTGTGACTTCCCCAAATTTGTATGTTGAACCATTATGCCCAATGTGATGGTATTAGGAGGTGGGACCTTGGAAGGTCATAAAGGTGAGGCCTCAAAAACGAGATCATACCCTTGTAAAAGAGGTCTAAAAGAGCCCCTCTGCCCCCTTCCACCATGTGAAGACACAGCAAGAAGGCACTATCCATGAACCAGTAAGTGGGTTCTCAGGAGGGTGCATGGTAAACAGGAAAAAGGATAGAGTTTTAAACCAAAATACCCATGTTTGAGTCCCAGCTTGGCCCTTAGAGCAATCACAAGGAAGTGTAAAAACATTATAATACTCACACCTTTTAATTCATGGTCTGTCTATAAGGTCAAATGAATGCAATGCATGTTAAACACTCCTCCCCAACAGACCCATTTCAGAAAAATCTCAGACAGTCGTTCTGACCTGAAATGTAGTATTCAGGCTTGCCATCCCTCTTTCTCCCTCTGCACCCCCACCTCTGTTATTGTATGCATTCATTTTCCACCAGCTTCTCCCTTGCTTTCTGTGCTCAAGCCACAATGCCTTCAAGGCTCAGGCCCAGCTTGCCCTTGTCTTGGGGCTGCCTGAGATGTGTGTCCCCAAATTATTTGTAAATCCCTGCTCAAATACAGTGTCCCCCACCACTGTACCTAAAATGTCAGCTTTTTCCCCACCTCCTCCTTCGTCACTCCCAATCCCTTATACTAGAAATATTTCTTGGTTACTAAAATATTTTCACCACATACACACACAAAAGATAACTGTGAGGTAATGGGTGTGTTAATTAACTTGTTTGTGATAATCACTTCACAATGTATACATCTATGAAATCATGACATTGCTACACTTCAAATATACACAGTTTTACTTGTCAATTATACCTTGATGAAGCTGGGGAGGGAAAAGAACTACTCCTAAAAAGTGGGGGGAAAATAGAATCATTTCTTTTTTTGTGTCTTTTGTCTCTCTCTCCTTAATAAAACTGTTTTAACTTATTTAACTTAATGTATTTCTAGAGCATAGGATACTGCCTGACTTTTAAATAGACACTTGTCAATTATTTCTTTATATAAATTATATGTATTTGCTTCCCTGGTGTCTCAGATGGTAAAGAATCCACCTGCAATGCAGGAGACATGGGTTTGATTCCTGGATCGGGAAGATCCCTGGAGAAGGAAATGGCAACCCATCCCAATATTCTTGCCTAGGAAATCCCATAGACAGAATAGCCTGGCAGGTTACAACCCATGGGGTTTCAAAGAGTTGGACATGACTGAGAAACTAATGCTTTTTTTTATGTCCTATCTTATATAATAACTATATAAAATAATGTTAAATTTATATATATTATATATATAATTATAATAATGATAATTATATAATAATATTATACAGTATATTGCAGAACAATAGTAAATGCCTATTTTAATATTTAGCTACATATATTTAATTACATACTAATGTTTCTAATGCTACATACTTACACTATTATATATTATATATACATAGTCATACCTAAATATACACATATATGAAATATTCACTCTCTTGGAGATACTGGGAAATGAATCATCATACCTTACTATAGGAGTAAATAAACACAATTTTCTGGAAAGCAGCTTGTCAGCTTATATCTGAAATGGTAGTGCTAGTCATCCCTATTGACACAATAATTCTGAAAAGCAAAACTAAAGGTGCATATATTAGGATACTTGAAATATTATTTATAATATCAAAAATGATATCATTCTACATCAATACCAGCTTTAAGTGAATGTTTTACACTTGTAGAAATATTACATGCAATTATTTTGAAAAGTTATGTTACTAAAACTATTTAATGACATAGAAATTTTCACTACATATTATAAAGCAAAGTTTTAGAAATTTTCACTATATATTATAAAGCAAAGTTTACAAAATAACATATTAGAAACATTCAGCATAATGCTTTTTAATTATGTATAGAATAAGAAGAAAGACAGGAGTTTTCAATAGTATGAAAATGGCCATCTCTGGGTAGTGTCATTATAGATAGTGTTTTTTATGTTTGGTAATTTTCAAATTTTCTATCATGAACGTGTTATAGTTAGAAAAATACACGCTTTTAAAAGGAGTCACTGTTTAGTTTGGCAAGAACTAATCATTTTCTTTCATCATTTTTGGTGAGCAATAAATGGCAACTCGCTCCAGCACTCCTTCCTGGAAAATTCCATGGACAAAGGAGCCCAGAGAACTGCAGTCCATGGGGTTGCAAAGAGTCGGACACAACTGAGCACACACAGACAGGCAGACAGAGTTCTCAAAATTTGTTAAGTGCTCTAAAGTTTACCAACAAAAATGAAAAACAGATCTCTGTTCTCAAGTAGTTTATATTACCACTGCTTTGGGGTACTGTGGGGAAAAGAGGACTACTGGTTAAAAATGCCTGAAGTTCTGTCCCTAATGGTAATACCAGCTTTTTCTCAGGGACCCGTAGACAAGGTCCCAAAGAGTTCAGTGTCATTAGCAGGAACAACCACATGTACCCATTGCCCAAGGTTGTCCCTGTTTCAAGCCTGCTCCAGCTCAGTTCATCCATATTGGTTATTTATAGTACCCTGTTTTATTCTCAGAAGGTCCTGATATAGACAAAAAGAGTATATTCACCATAAGTTTTGTAGAAATAACATATTTTTAGCTCTACTTCAGGGGCTTCCCAGGTGGCACTAGTAGTAAAGAAACCACCTACCAATGCAGGGTACACAAAAGATGCGGGTTCAATCCCTGGGTCAGGAAGATCCCCTGGAAGAGGAAATGGCAACCCACTCCAGTATTCTTGCCTAGAGAATACCATGGATAAAGGAGCCTGGCGGGCTGTAGCCCACGAGGTTGCAGAGAGTTGGACGCTACTGAGCACCCACACTCCCTATCTCAGAAACAGCTAACCAACAAGTGTAATAATGTAATGGGGCAACTTAGGAAGCAACTATTTTCCCATCACGGGTAATGAATAGACAGACACTTGAACACCACTTTTTTGGGATGTTTTAGGCAAGAACCCTTTATTTGATAGAAAGTTAGATTTGATAGTTAGCTGCCCTCCAAATTTAAAATGTGTTGACCATTCTGTGGTCACTTCCATGACATACCTGTAGATAATACATAATATTTAAAAATTTATTTCTTGTACTAATGTAAAGGCCTCTCTGTGTTGCATTTTACTGAATTTCTGGCTTTAACTCATTCTTGAGAACTAGCAGATTCGTACTAGTAGTTCTATGTGAGGTTCCTTGTAGATAATAAGGAGATGCTGTGATAAAGAAGTAAGACTGGAAAAGTACTATTTAAGAACATGACTTGGACAGAAAATAAATCCAGTCTTTACAAAAACTAATCTATTTAATATTGTAAATGGTTTTCTTTCATATTTACTTAAGGTGTTTAATATTTATTCTCTATTATAAATCATCTACGAGAACAGACTGTTTTGTGGTGTAAAATTAAGAGCACTGTCCTTGAACTTAACCAGTCCCTGTTTAAATCCTCACACTGCCAGCAACCAGTTTCATGATTTGAGATAAAATATGAAACCTGTGAGCCTCAGATGCTTTATCTATACTTTAGAGAGATAATGCTACAATTTCATCGTGTAATTCCTAGGATTAGAAATAATTATGTTAAAGAGCCTGGCACACAATATGTGTTCCAAGAGTTAGCTCTTATGAGAGACTCTTTGGCGAACATTAAATCTGTTTTAACCTACTTGTCACTGTTTAATGCTGCTCTATTTGTACATCCTTGTGCTCAAGGTTGACTGTCCATTTGTTAGCACATCTGCATATTCCTCATAATTAATATCTTTTTTAATGACATATGGTTTAGTGACTGGAAATGGAGTCTTGCCTTCTGTTTTCAATTTGTTTATGACTCAACGACTCAATAGATGTGTCTGAACTTTAATTTTCCATTCTGGGAACTAGAATTTAAAATCCTTGCTCATATGTAGCTATTTCAGAAAATGAGAGGAAAATGTGTACTCCAAGGATTTTGACTATGTGCCAGGCTATTCAGCAATGCAGCCAGGATGCATAGAGATGAAAGGCCACGGTTTCTCTCATGCTAACAGGGAGACCTAAATGAGGACGCCAGCAATCAAATCTCTGAAATCAGAAAGTAGTTTGGGCTGGGATGAAGTCAGATTTCAAGTGAAACCACTAGGAAGCATGACATCTGCTTGGAGTGAGCGTGGGCAGAGATGGTGCGAGTCTTGGGCCCTGGAATTAGCCTGAGGTCAAAGTGACTCCGAGTGACTGCCTAACAAAGCCCCGTGACCGTGTCTGTTCCTCTGACACCCAAGGTCCAGTGCATATTTTGTTGTGAACTTCTACCTTCTGAAGCTCCTAAAGCACTTACACCTCTTTTATGCTCTATACACATTCTGTGCTATTTGAGTCACGTCTCTCTTGCATAAGTATTTGGTGCTCTAAATTCCCCTTCTGTTTATTCTGCCTTTTTCTGCTCTCAGCAGAGAACCTTGTGCAGAGTGGCATTCAGTATCTTTTATTACAGGTTTGAATTTAATACCAAATACTGTAGCCTTCTTTGATACCTTAATGCAGCATTTGTATTTCCAGCATTTTGAAATGCATACACATATACCCCAAAGTCACAGTGTGGTAGTAACAAGTCGGTGGACTATCCTGAGATGCTGGTGCATCTGCGAAGCCCATTGAATTTGTTTTCTCCCCACAGGTTTCCTCTTTGGGTCAGTATAGCTTTGGCAGTCACTGGCCACGTGAAAACAAAGCTTCTGGTTCTGCTTTTCAGGGCTCCCCCTCAAGAGTTCTATAAATCTGTATGGAGCAAATGTTTGGGGCATTTTGTTTGTTTAAGGGGGCATTTACACATGTACATCATTTAAAAGTTTAATAAAATCAGACATTCAAAAGATTATACCAACTAGGCTAGTCCAGTCTGTGATTTAATTTATTGCTTCATGTTCTGTATGCATTTTGCCTTCTAAAAGAGGTTGAATTTGAAATTTTACTAAGAATGCTCTTGCTTGAATTTATAGATTAGGTTAACTCTTGTATCCAGTTGCCGTGTAGAATTAGTATTTACTGGACAAGATGTGTTGATTCAGGAGGTTGTCTATGGAGTGCTAGCCTCGTGAGGGTCATATTAAACTTGAGAGAAGCTTTTTGAGCAACATAGCATCTTGGAGACAATATATCAAGTTGATAGATACACGGCTCTTGTGTTAAGAAACCAGGAATGGAATTATGGCTGGTTCCCAGTTATTGCTTTGATGCTAAGGACCCTCAGAGGAATAGGCCTAGGATAAAAGGGGTTAACCAGAGGAGAAAAAAGGTTTCCAGCACTCAGTGTTACTAAAAGCAGGTAGAATGAATAGTTCTATGTCAATAATTCAAGATGATCACTTTGTTAGGAAATACTTGGGGATTCTGTATAATCAGAGTGTGACCAATTTAATGGAGCACATTTTCTTGTTATCACTCTAAAGAGAATCCAAGATACATTATTATTATTATTATTATTATTATTATTATTATTATGGAGCATCTTCTGGGCATTTTTTCCTTCCCTGACAGCACTGTAAAGCAGTTCCTAGCACTTGAAGGATGTTTTGGTGTAAATATTTAAAACTCTAATATTTTTTCATGCTGATGACTTATCAGAGCTGTCTTCTTCGGAATTTGGATTGTCAGTGATATTATACTCCTTGACAGAAAAATTAGACAAAAAAATAATCAAATGAGGGGCGTGGTTTTATGTTATACATTATATGAAATCTGCACAATATTTTATGCCCAAGCTCTTTAGATATGTGTGAGTTTTATTCATCAATGAAGGAATATATATCAAATAAGAAATCATCATTATTATAATTGTGTTCAAAGATAAAATATCACTTAAAAAGTCTTTAGCAACAAATGTCCCTCAAACCAAAGATTTATAGTTAAGTTACTGAGTATCTGGCCATGGACAGCCAGCCATCTTATTGCATTTCCCAGGTATGTCCCCTTTCCACACCTGAAAAAACTACTTCATACCATTTTTTTTTCTCTGTTCAAGCATCCAGTTCACCCTCATACTTTGGCACTGAGTGGATGTATTTACTATTATTTTGCTCACTGAGAAAATGGACACCATCAGAAGAGATCTTTGCTGTGTTCCCATCACCAGATCTAACTATCTCTGTATCTGCAGCCTGGGTCTTCGTTCACTTCTGCACAGTGGTGGGCTGTCCCTGCTCTATTCCACAGCCCATATCCACTGGCTCTCAACTCACTTGTCATATACCCTGTTTTGCCTTTCTCTGACTCACACACAAGGACCTGGCTCTGGTGATTATTTATTCTCTTTCTCCTACATTATCATCTCCCTCGATCTCTTCTGGATCATCCCACGAAGCATGTAAATGCTGCAACTTCTTCCAGTATTTAGAAAATCTTCCCCTGATACCAAAAGCCTCTCTAAGTGTTGCCCCACTTTTTTCTCCCTTTAGAACACAATCCCACAGAAGTCTTCTAGGCTCATTGTATCAGCTCATTCTCTTCTCAGTTTTCCCCAATCAGACTACCACACCCACCACTGCACTGCGTCTGTTCTTAGCAAGGTCATGTCCAAATGGCCAAATGCAAAGCTTAATTCTTTGTCCCTTCCTTTCTTAAACTCAGTGCATTAGACAGAGTTGATCAGTCCTTCCTTTCAGAGACACTGTCTTTACTTGGCTCCCAGGGTGCACCTTCTCTTAACTTCTTCCTTATCTCACTGGTCCCTCCTGTAAGTAAATCTCCTTTATTGCAGAGGTCCGCCCACCCCCCTCAAAATGTTGGTGCATCCCAAGCCCCGGTGCCCAGATCTCTTCTCCACTCGCTCTATCTGCACTCATCCCCTTGTTGATTTCAAGTCTCAGCCATGAAATACCACATAGACATTGATCCACAGTTCCTATCTAGACTCATGTCTGTGACTTCATCCTTGGTATAGCCACTGAAGTTATGTAGTAAACTTCTTAAATGAGGCATAGACGAAAGGGAACTCTTGAATCCCCTCCATGTCCCATTTCTCCTCCTCTCAAGTGCCATTCACCTAGGTGCTTGGGCCAAACACCTGGCATCATCTTTCACTCCTTTATTGTCTGCCTGCAACACATGCCACACTCAACTGATCTGTAAAATATGCCACCACCTCGGCTACTGGCACTTGAACCTAATCTGCTGTCATCTGCTAGACCTGAATGACTGCAGTGGGTAACCTCCCTCACTTAGCACAGAATGGCTTTATTTGTTTAGAATCATGATGTTTCCTTGATGAAAACCCTGTCATGGCTCCCAACCCCATTTACAATGGTAACCAAAGTCCTTATTGTGACTTTAAGATGTGGCCCTAGGAAAGCCTCTAGAGGGCTCTAGATGCTGCCTCTCTTCAGCTTCCCTGACTCTCCCTTTCCATAGTCTGATTCAGCAACACTGGCCTTTCCAACTGTTCCTTACACACCGTCTGAACTTTCCCTTCCTTGCTGCCTTTGCCATGATTGCTCTCTGCCTGGATTGCTATCCCCTCAGACATTCTCACGACTTATATCACTAAGGTCTTTGCTCTAATGTCACCTAATGACATTTTCCTCCTACGGCTCTCCTGTCTAATCTGAGCTACTGTGTACCAACTAAAACCTACACTCCTTTTGACTTTCTCCCCATGTATCCTGTTTTACTCTTCACCTGAGCACTGAGTGCCACCTGGTAGGATCTGTGGTTTCTATTTGTTCATCACTGGGTACCTCTGTCTACGTAAGTTCCCTAGGGTCAGGGGCCATGTCTATTGGACTCAGTGTTGTTAACCCTCCATACAAAGAACACTACTTTGCACAGAATAGAGGCTCAGTAAGTGTTTACTGAATAAATTAGTGAATTATTGATGAACTCAGAACTCTTACAACAGACTGATGAGACATGGATTCTACTTCTTCCATTCTCATCACTGTCCATTCATTAGCTCCATAGTTCATAAGCCAGTTCTCCCAAATTGGAGACTATATAAAAGTCAGACACCATATTAGGTTATGTGTAAATGGAAGCTAAAAATGAACCCCGATAGTTGTTTTCATCATTTTGATTCCTTATCGTCCTTCAGCAATGGCTTTGAGTAATCCCTGGTTGTTAAGAATTTATATTACAGTAATCAGAATATTCCTAAAAATTGCATTGTGGTAGTACTTAAATTATGCTAAGGGGAGTTCAGACTAGTCCAGTATAATAATAACAATAGCTAACAATGAATAATTACCAGGACCTCAAAAAAGGTGATTTATTTACATTTCTTTGATCTTCACAACCATCCTGAAAAGGCAAAGTGTTACCCCCATTTTAAAGACAAGAAACATAAGCTCAGAGTTGTCTGGTGATTTTCCCAAAGGCATTGAGCTGTGCTTGATTTGCTTTAGAGTTTCTGACAAGCTTTGGAACACACTCTGATATGATAGGTTCATTCAAGTTATACCTATTGGAAAAATTAATAACCAGAGTCTTCTTGTTTGTTTTTTAATTTAAGTTTTCATAGAATAGGCTTCACTTATTTCTGTTAGGCCTTCTAGAACTATCCAGCTAGATTTCCCTGATAGGTTTTATCAAGCTGGTATCCTGAATTCAGGAATAATTTGCCAGAGATTCAACTAGACTAGAAAATATCTGTGTACCAACTTGTAACATATTTGAATAAAGGCAGCATCACTGTGAGAAGGGGCAATTGACTGTATACAACACATGGGGAAAGAAGGTTAGTTTTTACATTTTCACAAATAAAAATTAAGACTAGAACGTGCTACTTTCATTGTAGAAAAATAAAATTTTTAATAAAACTTCCTCAGAAAAAAAATTTGATTGTCTTTGTGATCGTGGTATGATTAAAGAGACAATGGTTACATCAGTGGAAGAAATAAAAGATCTGGACTCCACTGTTCAATTTCTTGATTGTTGAGCAAAGAGGTAAATTTAAAAAGGTATTTTAATATTTGCTTCACTAAATCCTCTCCATGTTTTCAATTAGAGAAACAGAAGTACAGATAGGGATGTGCTGTGTGTTCATTTGTCTTGCTCTTTGGGGGCTGGCTTTTAAGATGGAAATACTCATGTAATTGTTTTGAAATGAACAATGAGGAAGTACAGTAGTTCAGGAATGAAAATGTTAAATTAAATGGACCATGTTTAACATTGTTGTTGATCCTGAGGAACAGTTTTTCCAGTATATGGAGCATTTCGATTCTATCCAGCATATGTTCTCCACAGTTTTCTCTGCTCTAATTCATCTGTGTTTTTCGACAGCTCCAGATGGCGTGCTGCCTCCGAGGCTTTCATCTGCCACTCCAACCAGTCTTCAGGTTGTCTGGTCTACACCAGCTCGGAACAACGCCCCCGGCTCTCCCAGATACCAACTCCAGATGAGGCCTGGCCCCTCCACCCATGGGTTTCTAGAGTGAGCATTCTACTTGTCCATCCTTGTGTCTTCTGGGTTATACAGTTTAGCCATTAATTCACTTTACTTTAACTCTGTAACAATAGGTAAGTCAGTTCTCATTTGCAACAAATTAAGGCCCCTTTTTAAAAGATTCGATAAACACACACACACACACACAAAACCCAAGCAGTACCCTAGGAGATAATTATTTTCTTTGCCAAAGTATCTATTTTTAATTTGTAGAGGCTTAAAGTAAGATTCCTTCAGCCTTTTCATGAACACATGTATATGCCAAAAGCAGGCATATACCAGAACCCCACAAAAACTGCTGCCTAACTATGGCTACAAAATTATAATACTTATTCCACAAATTCCATGTGGCATCAGTCTCAAGACTAGAATTTACTCCATACTAATAGAATTTCCATTTCATATAAATGGAATTATACAAACCCTTAGCCAAATAGCTACTTATTTTAAAAGAGATAGTACATGATGACAGAAAATTGCAGAACTGAGAGGTATATTGACATCCCCTGAAAATTCTTTTCAATAAGATTTTACTTTTTGTTAAATTTCTTTGAATGTCTCAGCCTTCCTGATTTTAGGATTTCATTCCTCATGTAGGCTATTTTCCTATCCTTCTGCATCGCTAAGCTATGAAGTGAGAGATCTCCAACCGTACACGGAGTATGAATTTCGGTTGGTTGCCTCCAATGGATTTGGCAGTGCCCATAGCTCTTGGATTCTGTTCATCACCGCAGAGGACAGTAAGTGGTCTGAAAAACACACAGCTGAATATCTTCTGCCTTAGAACATCTTAAAGTCTTTAATTTTTTCCAAAACAAAGAAATAAGCCTCCTGTATTCTCTTGATATTGAGTGACAGTAATCTTTTCCAGGATCAGGGTGGTTAGAGTCTCCAGAAAGAAGAAAAATGTGGGTTTGGAGGGTTGGAGGGTTAGGCTTAGCGACAGAAAGACATAATTCACAGTAAATTATGCTATGGCCCCATGCAGTTCTTCAGGGTAAATCTAGGTGTCCTGAAAGGAAAATGTTATCCTCTTCTGTTCTATGGCTAAGTATTGCAAGTGTTCTCTGCAGAAGAACATGAAATATGGACCCTACCCTACATAAGGATGCTTAGAGGTCATTATATATTGGGATTGTCTTATTCAACCAATACAGGGAATTTTCTAGATTTTTATGGAAAACTTACATTTGCATATGTATATTTTTTACTAGGTTATATAGAGTAAAGAAATACATGGTTATCATATTGAGTTTTATACAAATTGCCTCTTGAAAAAGCATATATGTGGAAGTATAACTTTTTAGAAAAGTTAGAAATTAAATCAAGCTATACAGAGTGAAGGAGGACAGTGTATCTTTGAACAATGAGGTTTTTAGGGTTAATCTTGTCAAGTCTTTTAATCAGAAGCTTCTTAGAAAATGTTGCTCTGTTGGCCAATTGCCATTCTCGCTCTATATTCAATCAGGACCCAAGTGACTTTCAGAAGGCTGGATATTAATCTCAAAAGGCACAGTATATGAAACAATATCAATTGCATATGAGATAGATTCTTTCATGTCTACAATATCCTTAATTATATTATTTAGTGAGAATAAGACCTTAAATGAGATAGAATCAGAACTATCTGCCTTCCTTAATGCTTACTTCAAAAAAAAAAAACAAACAAACACATGAGCAATAATATATAATACTTCCTTCATTTCTCCCAAATTGTAATTACTCCCAGGGAACAGGCTAGGTACTTCACAAGGACACATCCAGGCATTTCGTCTCAAGGGTACCACTTAGTAAATTATCAGCACAGTGCAGTAAATGACACCCACGGTCCAAAAAGCATCAGTACACCACTCAACGTGCCTACACCTCTTTTAGTGAGAACATTACATGCACTCTGGCGAATTTGACAATATGAACACAAACTGTATACAGATGTCTGAACCAGAGAGCTCACAACCAAACTAGATTTCTGAAGAAACATTTCTTTTTTAAATCAGCTGAAAAAATATTTTTACTATCCTTAGATAGCGCATTCTTGATGGCATGTGATGGAGGTTAACTAAAAATAATTATTCGCCCACTGCAGAGGTGATGACACCATAGAACTCCACATTGGAAGAGGAGAGAAATGACTCCTTTTTGGCACCCACCATTTCTGTTTCGATAAATTCTATTCCGATACAGAGGGGGCAGCACTTGTATTTCCTCAATAACATGGTGATCGTTATTGAATAGGTGCCATTTCTCCTACCTACAGGCAGAAAGTTAGCACATCAAGTCCCAGACACTGTAAAGGCCCAGTTAGCACAGCACCCTTTGTTGAGCAAACTTCTCTCCTGCCTCATCTTACCGTGAAACAGGTTTTACAGACTCTGTAAGTGTTTAGAATTTTCTCGCATGGCGACTTGGCCATCTCTGTGGCTTTTAGGGCCTGAGATCAAAGTGAATAGTGTTACCCTTCATCTCCCTTCATTAAGAATTAGTAACACTTGATTACATAGCAGGTCCTAACTCATGGAACCCAGTCATCATTTTCATTGAAATCCTTTCTCTGAAACAACGACCTCTTCCTTCTTCTGCTTCACCTGTGAAGTCACACAGACCAGCAAAAGACTAAAGCCTGGCCCGTTTGCCCCTCCAGGTTAACTTACCAGTGCATGCCCACCCTTGAGACATAATGACAGTGTCCTATATATTTTAGGTGTCAGTGGAGATGGATACCATCTCTGAAAGGATGTGCAATTGAGTTGACAAAGACTGAGAGATTGGCACTGGGCACAAGCAGTTTTTCTGTCAAGGCTTCAAAGCCTTGATTATAAAACTACCCATGCTGACAGCTCCATGCCGGGATTACACTTCATACTTGATCCTAACCAGCACCTCACATTCAGCAAAGTGCAATTTCCAATGTAGAAATTCTACATATCAGCTTACAGAATGAAACAGAGAACTCATCTCATACCCACATTTAAATTTCATACTATCAGTAGGCACCTTTCCACATCAGCCAAAGCCCCCAAACTTTCCAGTGCCTAAAAAAGGTCACCAGTAGCAATATTTTTCATATGATACTATGAGAGCATGATTTCATCAAGTTTGTGATACAGCTGAAAGCAGAAAGAGAAACCTGGGCAGAAAATGACCTAGAGCTAGAGAAACAAATGCTTGCATGCTAAAACAGGTTCTCAGAGACGGAGAAAGGGGTGTGAGGAATTTTAATAGATTTTTTTTCAAATAATTTGTCATTTACATCAGTGGGCCATCAATATCCAGTTCCATGCATTTTTAAAAATCTAGTGTGCTTATGCCAAATAATAATAATGCACATTTCCTATGAATATTTTAAATCCAGTTAAACTTGTGTTAATAAAAGATGTTTGTCCCAGCCAACTTGGTCAGTATACTGTTCGACTATTTGTAACCAGATAAATACAAACAATGCATGATTTTTTTTTTAACATGCTGCTGGCAGTCTAAGTACCCAACATGCCTGCAGCCTACAAAAATGCATTAAGATTGTGATAGATTTAGAAGCATGGGGTTAATAACATGAAGACACTTACCTATCAGATGGAACTTTTTGATATCTATTAATAAGAAATAGCCATCTCTTCTGATTGTATTATTTGTCCCTCTCTTGAGTGTCTACAATTGTTTTCCATGCAGTATAGGCTGTAAAAATGGAAGTTGGCTGGAAGGGAAAATTTCCTCCAACTTCAGTTTAACTGTGCATGCCTTCTTCTGCCTACAAAAATGTAGGCAGATTTTTGTAAAATATGTGATAACTCACTTTTCTTTAAAAATATGGATTCCCTAGACTAGTAAAATTCAGCTTTCTTCCAGGGTTTCTTGGCTACCGAGATCAAAATATTAAATATCTCTTTATTTGAGTCATTTTAATAACGAACTTGTATACACAAACAATTAAGTCAATCTGATGAAAATGAGATTCTTTTCTAAAAATCACTTATCTACCTCTAAAACAAAACAAAACAGAAAAGACAAATTTCTTCTAGAGTTAGCCATTTAGTTGTCATATATTTTTAAAAGACTAAAAATTGAATGACTTTGCTAAATTTATAGTTTGAAACTCCACATATATATTTTTAACCATTCATCTAAGATGCATTATTAAGTAAAATTTGTGGGATTTGGCTAATTTATCCTATAGATTTACTTAGATGATTTTTTCATGCGTTTATTATTTTGCTAACAGACTCATTGTTCATGATCTTTGACTGAGATTTGCTAGAAAATAGAAAGATGTATCTTATTACCACACAGTGAGATTTTCAGTACTATTAACATATTATATTTACTATTATATTAGTTCTTATTGTTATTTTTTTCCCACACTTTCAATGTGCTGTGAACAAAGGATGTCGTATCTGGATCCTATTTCACTTTTCTCATTAGCATTTTTGAGCAGTTTTCCCCTCTCATTCGTCTTTAAGATTCTCATAGCAATTTACAAAGCAATAGTTTTTCTTCTGAAGTAAAAGAGAAAGACCTTGCGACATTCATTGAAATCTGTATCTAACAGAACACTTTTCTCCCTTGTTTGTTGCCTAACAAAATTCTACTCATCCCTCAAGTCACAGTTCAAATGGTACCTTCTCTGTGAAGCCTTCCCTCCTCATTTCTACCTTAGGATTTTGGCTTATATTTACTTGTGCAACGTCAATATCTCCTTCTGAATTGTAATTTCTTAGGACCTAGGGTTCTGTCTCATTTATCTTTGTAGATCCAGTGCTTGGTGATGGGTTTGATATAGAACAAGTGCCCCAAATTGTTAAAGTACTGATTAGAAAGAGTTTCATATAAACAAATCCATGAAACTACTGACTTCCCTGGTGGCTCAGATGGTAAAACATCTGCCTGTAATGCCTACAATGCGGGAGACCCGGGTTCAATCCCTGGGTCGGGAAGATCTCCTGGAGAAGGAAATGGCAACCCACTCCAGTATTCTTGCCTGGAGAATCCCATAGAAGGAGGAGGCTGGTAGGCTACAGTCCATGGGGTTACAAAGAGTCGGACACAACTGAGCGACTTCACTTTCACTTTTATGAAAACTTAAGCAAGCAAATCTTAACTGGGTACCCACCATGCTAGAAGGACTGAAAGTTACAAGGACAGTTCTTTACTTGAGTCATCCACTGTCTGCTGGGAAGACATAGTAAAACAATAGAGTACTGCGTTTGAAGATGAGGGCAAGCTCAGAGGAGAGCTTCTCCCAACAATACTGGGTGTCAGGAAAGACTTCCCAGAGGAGAACACAAGGAGGGGAAATAAGGATGATTTCTATTTGGGGTTCACATCAATATCAGATTTCAAATTTACTTCCTCGCCATTGGTCCAGGTGAGGAAAGCTATTGCTGTAGGAGGTGCCCACTGACACAGGAGAAAGGGCAGCTTGTAGAATGCTCTGCCTGTGATGTCAGCCTCTGAATATGAGACAAGAAGGGTGAGGATGAGAGGCAGATGTTAGAGAAGGAAATCCCAAAGGCGATCCTCATTCTTTGCCTTGGTCAGAGGCAGCCTGCTGGCTGTCCCTGTGAGTCTGTCTTGACCGGGATAATGAATGTTCTAATCAGAAAGGTTTCTGCTAGCCCAAAACCATGTGCTACTTCAAAAGGAAGACAGATATATAGAAAGAGAATTCCAAAAGGAAAACATATTTTCTTCTTATTCTCACAAACGGTAATGGATAGAACACTGAGTCCTGGTGACAGAGAGGGGAAGTATAGCTGTGGTATGAAATGCGATCAGTTGATCATGTACTTCTAGAGGGGGATATTCCAATCATTTAATAAGTGTCTTTTTGCCTTTAAGAGCACTTAAATTTTACAACTAATATTGCATGGGAAAGATCTTTTTATTAGTGTGTTTTAGAATTTAAAGTCAGTCTGCATTTTAAGAGTTTTCTAAGTGAGAGAAAAACAGAAACATTTGTAAATGAGGGTGGCACAGATTTATATTGGTAGATTTTATTTTATTTAATAAAGAAATGTGAGCAGTAAGTCTCAGTAGTGCTGCATGATGATTTTACTTTTCTATTCCAAACTTATTTCCTAATTGCTTTAAATATTAACTTCTGAATGCTGACATGTTTATCCTTTCAAACAGTGATGTGGTCTCTATTTTACCCACAAAAGAAAATCCATGACACAAAATAAATCATTCTGCTGATTTTGAGAGCAAAGTGGCTCTGTATGTATGTCCCTACAATAGTTTATTTCCCTGTGGCATAGATTCCGCACCCCCCCACCAGGTTCTTGCATTTCCAGAATTTATAAAACAAATTAGTATCTTTATAGTCTTATTTTTATATCCTAAGATCAAAAGCCAAAAGTGACCAACAGAAAAATCATTTGAAAGGACGGGTCAATTAATGAAAAATGCTATCTACCTGACCTTCATTTCCTTCTTGAATTCTTGAATCTGTGGGCACATAAAGCCCACTGCTCTTCTGAATTTGGAACTTCTAGTTCTTTTAGGACTTGTTTCTTCCTTCATGAATTTTCACATTAACACATTTCATTCTCTGCCCCAGACTTTCAAGAAAGAATCCACAGCCATTCACCATACAACACGTCCCCATTCTGAAAGACAAAACTCTCTTCCTAACCTTCCTCTGCTGTCCTGGTCTCAGGAGAAATAGAGAAAACAGGTCCCCATTATCGGTTCACCTACTTGCAGACTATAAATTGTATCCTTTCAATTGCAGCAACCTTCTAGTCTTCAGATGTTCCTTGTATTAAGAAATGATGCCCTACTACACAACCCTTTTCCTATTTTGTCAGTTGTCTAGAAGCTGAAAGTTCACATATGTGCCAAATGGCAGTGCCCATTCATACTTGTTTTGGGATACAACGATTTTACCTCTGTATCATCACAAGATTAATTATTCTTTATCTTTAATTTATTGGTCCTATTACTTAAGTCTTTTATTATAAGTTGTCAAAAAACTCCTTTTGGGAAGTAGTTGGGGTATAAATAATAAATTGATAAAAGAATTCATGATTAAAGAGGGAATGGAATCCATCACTCCACTCTTCTGCTAACATTTTCACAATGAATAGCAAGAGACTGTACAAGCAATTAGCAAAGAGCATACTGCTATGTATAATCATACATCCATATATTTGCCACTTTGGTTTTTAATTCATTGGCAGATTTAGAGTATATTCATTTATAGAGTTAATATTACCAAAAAAGAGCTTTTAAGCCAAGTGAGTTTTTAATTAAAATGGCAAAAAGTTGCTTCAAGGCAGTAATGAGAAAACACCAGGAAAAATGAGCAATTGTGGGTAACTCTAGTAGTAAACGGGTTGTAGAAGACCCATGAAAACCACTTAAAAAACACTTACATACACACAACAGATGTGTCATTGCAACTGTTTATTCTTTCAAATCATTTATACACACACACACACTCACCCATCCTTCCCAACATACACACCTGAGTATAAAAATAAATAAGCAGACCCCTCTGTGAACAATCTCATTACTCTCTTTTAGGCTGGGGCTGAACTTTTGAAGCTGATGAGCGAAATCGTTTCCCATAAAAGATAATTTCATTTGCCAAAATGAAACTACTTTCCATTATTAATGCTATAATGAAACAGCCTGAAATATGAATCAGTGATCTGAACAGGAAGGATGCTCCTGTTCCCCGCTCCAGGAGGGGAGTTCTCTAAACAATTACACCGATGGAAAGGGCTGTACGGTTGTATTTTCATCACTCGCCAGCTGAGCTGTGTGGCTGTCATACTTCCAGTCTCCCCTCCAGTGACAGCCGCATTGACAACATGTTATACTCCATATTGATTTTA